>CAJNOQ010003238.1:0-20917 GCA_905250885.1 Didymodactylos carnosus | reverse complement strand
AGGTAATGATTTGTTTAATTTCACACAATATTTCGAATATTCTTCTAATTCAGATTTTGAATTATTCAGTTTTCTGTAATTTTCAAACTCATTTTCATATTTTAATTTCATATTTTGAATTAATTCTTCAAATTTCGTTTTATAACGTTTGTAAAAAATATTTTTCATATCAGTGAGTTTTTCTTCCAATGATGTTGAATAATATGCAAGTTGAATATCTAAATTTGTTTCATTATTATCTTGGAAATGTGTCAATGTATTTAATGGATCATTCAAATATTGAAAATTATTTCCGATTTCTAATTTGAGAATTTCATGATGATCATTCGTCGATTCAATACTTTTTACAGCTATTTCTAATTGATTCATTCGTGAACCAAGTACAGGTACGAACTTATAATCGATGTTTGTTGATTTTAATGAATTGAATTTTTCATTTAGAATTTGAAAATTATTTCCAATACTTGATTTAATACTGGATATATTGTTCGTTTGCTCATCGTCAATACTTTGTAATTGAGATTCCAGAATAGTTGAATTATCACCAATTGAAATCGACTGACTTTGATCTTCGGCAGATTGGATTTGATTTAATTGATCATGGAGTTCGAATGCATTTTGTCCAATTTGATCGAGATCATTTACCGAGGAATTTCTATCATGATCTTCGATATGATGATGATCTATTTCATTCAATTGTTTAAAATATTGTCCTAGTAAAAATCTTCGAGATTGACTATTTGTTGCCGATTCAGCATCATTTTCGTCACTTTCATTTCGAAAAATTTTCTTATACGCAGCTGTTACATATTTTTTGAACATTTTATCTAAAAATGAGCATTTTCAATGAAGAAAGAAATGAAATTCAAAGAATATAGTTATTGGTATCGGTCACGTTTTTGTGACTTGGCTCGAATTGGACGCTGAAGTCGTGATCTTTCATCTTTACAAATTGTCAAAATATGTTCGTACGTGTTGGCAGATCTATTTACGAATAGATTCGTTTGTTTTTATCTAAAAATAAAGAACGCCAAATTCGTGAATAGAATACTAAATTTCAAGTTTTATTAGAACAAAATAATAAACGTTTTGTTTGTTCTACAAAAAAAGGACACACTATAAAATATTGCCTTTAACAAAACTATCTAAATCGGCATTTAGAATATCATTGATAGACATGTATCGTATTAAACATACGAATAAAGGCCATGTTAAACTAATTTTCGAAGTTGAATGAATATGATTATAAAAATATTCATTTGTATCATGAATTTTCTTAATTCTTTGATCAACTTTGACTTCACTAACTTCCTCAAATTGTCTTTCGAATCGAACGATTTCCGAATACGAACCTTTTTCATCTTGTCGAGCAGTTCGACCAAGCATTTGTATATAAATATTTTCTCGTTTCGGATAATAGGTTAAAATTAAATGTAAACCTTTTTTGATATTTCTATCAACTTTAATATCAGCACCACGTCCCATAATTCTTGTTGCAAGTGTAATTGATCCTAATTTACCAATTTTGTGTATATTTTTATTAATATCATCTTCAGATTTGATCGATATGATTGTAGAATCTTTGAGAAATGAACCTTGAGCTTCGATTAAGTTGTCATAAATATCATCAAAATCCGATTTCTCGTCATTTTCTTTTTTAAATGAATCAGCAAATATTAATATTGGTTGGTCGCTATGTCTATCTCTTATAACCGTACTAGTTGTACTAGTTGTAAAATATGATCACATGCCGTACTTTTCTTTAATAATGTTTGACGATCATTAACAAGCTTTCGAAGAGTAAGTTTTTCATCGTCAATGGATAGCATAAGCCAATATCGATTTTTCTTATGCCCAAACTTCCTTTTATTTGTTAATAATAAGTAAAATGGCACGGACTGATGTACTTGTACAATTACTAATGTTAATCCTTTATATTTTGTTCTTGTTGCTGCAGTTATTGGATGCAGGCAACTATCTGTTTTCCAAAACGCAGTGGTGAATAGATTATCATCGCTCTTGACTGTGGAAATATGGAGGACAAAGAAAGCTACTAGGTTTATAGAATACATGGTTTTCTATTATAAGAACATATTAACTTTTCCAACCAGAATAAGTAAAGAGAGGAAAATATTGTGTAAGAGATGAGTGCTTTTTATGTTCTACTAACACATAAAATATGGGAAATATATAAATATACAATCTATTCATATCGTTGGTGATACCCTGTAACAAGAAAAAACGTTTTGTTTCACCAACTATCAGTGTTTATTAATCCTCCTTCATAATAACTTTTCTCTAACTGCCGAGTACCAACAATAACATTAACAGAACACATCATAATTACGTTTGTCTGTCATATACCATCGAAGAATTATTTATTCTCATCACAAAGAACATCCGCTGCTTCTTTTTGATATATTTCCCATATTTTATCTGTCAACAGAAGATGAAAAACACTCGTCTCTCGCACGATACTTTCCTCTCTTTACTTATTCTGGTTGGAAGGGTTAGTCTCTTTTTATAAGAGATAACCGTGTATTCTATACGTCTTTTGAACTGTTCAAACCGTTTTTAAAAGAATGCGATCCTTATTAAACGTATTCCCCAAGAACGGGTTCTTAGCGGTTAGAAACGCATTCAATGACAACTAGTTTGTGTTGAGAAGGAAAGCGTTCATCTTGTGACAAAGAAAGAAAAAGGTGAAGAAAATGTGCGTCATCTTTTTCTTCCTCATCTTTATCTACATCATCTATATCGTTCTCGTCCCATAGTCACAATTAATAACAAAATGTCCTATTACACAACTACCAATCCGACAATCAGCTGACAATTAGCTGAAGATGGTTTTATTTATGAACGTTATGCTATATGAAAATGACTTAAATAACAGAATGGTACAAGTCCAATGACACGTCAATCAATTAAAATTTAAAATTTAAAAACTGTCATTGAATTTTATAATGAGAACGATGATTTTGATTATAATTATCTACCAATAATATCAAAAAAATGTTTTTCAACAATATCTTTTGCCGTTCTTATAGTAGTGGTTGTATTTCAGTCGGTTCTGCTATTATGAATTTTGCATTTTATTATTTTGGTTACACTAAATGGTAGAGATTTCATATCATAATTACGATACTCAGACGAATAGTCAGATTAGGATAGAAGAAAGTTACTATTACCGATGTAGACCCTGTATCGAGTAAAATTCTAGAATACCAAGCATTCATAAATAACATCTTTGATTATTTATAAGGCGATCATATTCATACTTTCTACACCATTTTGTTTTTGGTTTAATTATACATTATTCGATAGAGCTTGACAAACTGATCAAGAATATCTACATTTTAGCTTTAAAAAATTGATTTTTGAATGAAAAATCTTCAAAATACTAGAAGGGTCTCAAATTTAGAAAAAATCTTCGATTTCAAGAATATTCAAGCATTTTTCTTTCTCACTCTTCTAACTTTCGGAAGGCATTTTTTCGGATACAGCAGTAAAAACTGTTTGCCCCCTAAAGTCAAAGGTCGACTCAGTAGTAACACCTTGGACTTCCCCTGTAAAAAGGTGCCTAAACAATACCTGATTTTCACAAATCAATAGAGCCCTGCAAGACCATCGAGCATTTTTTCGAGGCTCTTGGAAAACTTGCTCAAAATCCCCGAAAAACCAGTTTTGTAACCAAAAGCAATACAGATTCTGGAAGTAGACACTTCAGGCTATCTTTCCATGTGTGTATCTCAAAACCGATTTTTTGACCGAAAATCACCATTTCTGAGGGGGGGGGACCTTAATCTCTTTTCTTTCGATGCGACACATTGATATGATCAAATGTTATTCTTTCAACTGAACAAAGTAAAATTTAGTTCCCTAATGGATAAGGAAGAAGGAATTATGTAGACAACAAATTATGTTTTATTTTTATATGGCATTGATGAATGACAACGAGAGTTACATGAAACAGAGTTCTTTTTGCATTTGCACCTGTTGGTTTCACAACCACGACGGCAGTCACAATGAAAAAGTCCTTGACCACCAACTAATGATTCATTAGCTACAATTGAACGAAGTGGTAATGACGTACTATCTACTGCAGTTGGTTTTGAAATGGTTTCACAATGTTCAAGATCTTTTCGATTATATTTTGTGTTAATAGTACCACCACGACAACCAATACTGTGTAAACCATTATGATCTACATTGACGACCACACCTAAAAAAAACAAAGGCTTAGATCTAATTGAAACTGATAAATCAATAGACACAAAAATTGAAAATATTGTACAATGAAAAAGCGAGTATTACCTAATATTGTCAAAGGATCGACACGAGATCTATCAACTGATGGTATTTTCATGCGCACATTATCACCTATACGTAATGGTGACAGAGTTTCAGCTCGTGCGGTCATTCTTTTAGCTTGCTTTTCTTGACCAGTATTAGCTAAACACGAACAGTATTAAATTCGTACTCTAGTAAAATATAATAACGCTGCAATTCTTACCTATATTTCTATTTTCGTTTCTTTGGCAATCCAAATAACAACGTTCACATGATAAACTGTTTGTGCATGCTAGATGCACTAGTTGCGTACAATCTTTGCAAAAAAAAGTTTCTAACGTATTGATAATACGACACGTACATACATGACAAATACTATCATGCCCATCATTATTATTATTTTCAACTTCCATATCATTATCGGCACCATTATCAACGCTGGGCCCTATAAAAGAAAACATAAACAAAATCCTGGAGGAAAAAACTTCGGAAAAGTACCAGTTTTATCAGTATTCGAAGCACTGTTGCCATCAGATAATTCAATACCACCGCTTGAATCAGTATCACCGCCTGGATTAATACCATATTGCCCAATTAAAGCAAGCAACTCTTCTTCTTTTGTCAATCGATCAATTGTTGCTGATGATGAAGGGAGAGATGAAAGACCAAGTTTTGGTGCACAGCCAAACATTACACTAAATGGGGTTGTATTAATACCTGAAGTTGGTACATAATACGTGTGAAATGACATGGTTTTATTGAGAATATGATATTATTAAAACGTTACAACTGCGTCTAAACATACCGCTGTGATGACTGGTATTTTTCTAGTGCATTACAAACGACAACCCAGCTGACCATTTTTACTTGTTTTATTTTGTTTCATCCAAATGGCCAGTTTCCGTTCGACATCATCGTTTGCTTTTTCCACGCTCCCTTGACTTTGTGGATGCCGAGGTCTTCCATGACATATTTTCAAACCTATAATCATATGTATGAGCAACTAAGTAATAACAATGCAAAAGAAAGTACGTTAACTTACCTGGCCATAATTCTTTTACTTCTTCAACAATTTCATTAACAAATTCATGACCATTATCCGATTGCAATATGCATGGTGCACCGTACATACAAAACATTTCAACTAAATGGATCGCAACTTCTGCAGCTCTTTTCGATGTTAATGGGCGCAATATAATAAATTTTGAAAAATGATCTTGATAGTTCATTACAAAACGGAAACTGCCATCTGGCTTGGATTGGTAATCAATAAGGTCAACCTAAATGAAATAGTAAACCCAACTGAACGTGGGTTTCGCTGAAAGCAACGACTTCCGTTAGAAGCTATCCAGATTTAGCTTATCGAGAGACACCTTGATAGATTCAATCTTAACATACTTGGCTTCTTGACAAAATATGATGTGACCGTATTGGGTTTGTGACCACTTTTGGTAAACATATGGGTTTCTTTCTTTGACATTCTTCGCAAATTTTCATATAATGTTCAACACATTCTTCAGTAATATTAAAATATTTTGACTTTATTTCTTTTAATGTACGATCTCTACCACCATGTCCTATTCGTTTATGTGCTTCATCAATTATGTTAAATATTTCCGAGGTATTAACAATATAAAGTATATTGTCTTGTGAATTCGGACGACGCTTAATCAGGCGTTCGTCAATACCGATTATTAATAATTCAAATTTCTGTAATAATTTATAATCAGATGTTTCTTTTCGTTCTGCTGAATTATTAGGTAAATTGTTTAAAAACTTTAATCTATTAATTATTTCAATGTATCTTTCTGGTGTAATATGAATATTATTTTTAGATTTATGATTTTCAAGCAAATTATTAAAACGACTAATAAAAGCTTCTTCCATAATTTTATACGTAATAGCAACTGTGTTATCTTGAACCTATTTATAGGCTCTCAAACAAAAAATTTAACTTTTCAACCTACTAAACTGTCTGGCGTTTTTCTGTTCCTTCATTTCCAGATTAACTCAGTCTAATCATTTACAGCTTAATCGTAACATCATAATCCTTCTTCCTTATCCATTAGGGAACTAAATTTTACTTTGTTCAGTTGAAAGAATAACATTTGATCATATCAATGTGTCACATCGAAAGAAAAGAGATTAATCGAACATAATTTTAAGAAACAGATTACTAAATTTTACGTTTTTTTTCTACTCTAACTTCCAACATCAGTTGTCTATATAATTTATCAATTGATTATATTCCAAAAGAAATTTCAATCCCATATACTCAAATTCCCTGAGCACTATCAGGGAAAGTACAGATTCCCCAGGGAATGTGAATATTCCCTCGGGAATGTACACATTCCCTACAAATGTCAAGGAATGTATACATTCCCTGTAACATAAACACATGCATATGTTATTATCGGATACATAAACGACTTATACATCTTATTAAGTATTGACGTGCTGAACGTCGTTTTAATTTCTGCATACATCTACAACGACTACGACCTCTAGTACGACAACTAAATCAGCAACAGTTACAGCGACACTAGCTCCAGCTACAAGCAAGTCAGAAAAGCATGGTTTCCACGTTTAACACGGTTGAAAGAATTACTTAAAATTCTTAAGCCGATCATTCTTTGTTTGTGACGCTTAGAAGGTTTAGACTTCCGAGGACCTCCGTGGTTCCTTTTAATCTATTAAAAAGTTCTCCTGTATTAGTTTCAAGTGACGAAATAAGGCATTCGAGTGCGTAAACGAGATACGTCTGAACGCATTAGCAGAACAAAAATGGCCTAAACGTCGCAGGTCGAAAATAGTACTCGAACGCTTATCGGATATGGGACATCTGGGAGAAGTCTGCGATTAAAGTTGTTTTAGGAATAAGTATGAAAATTTCTCTAAAGTTCAAAAAACCATCAGCGTTAATATTCATAATATAAGAAAGTTAATATTCTGTCACACCATCGATCAAATGTATTCGGAAATTTGCTTTCAAATTTATCAACAAATTTCATATCGAATAATTTTTTAATCTCATCTTTTGTTTTAATATTATCCGCATTGCCACGAAAATTCAGGTTAAAACTATAAACTTTCTGAAGTATTTCATCCGAATCTAATATTAAACTATCAAATTCATCCATAATTAAAACGGCATTATTTATATTTGGTAGATTAATTGATGTCGATTCGGTTAGTGTTTTATATGCTTCACTTCTTAATAAAGTAAAATATGTTTCTAAATCTAAATAAATTACATCTTTATCATCAAAATCTTTTGTTGAACTTTGACTTGAACAATGCATTGATATAATATCAAAATATTTATAATAAACAATATAATTTTCATAATCTCGTTTAGCTAAATGATCATAACAAGTAATAATAAATATTTGTTGTCTTGGTCTACTGTTGCTTCGATTAAGTTCAATGATTTTTCTTGCTGTTTCAGCTATTGTCAATGATTTACCTTGACCAGTACCAATTTTAATAAATAAATTATCTTTACTTTTTTCCGGATCTTCAAGATAATCATAGGTTAATGCCAATGCACCAACTTGATTATGTTGAAGATATTTAATATTCATTAATTCAAATGCTTTCGTATTTGTATGAAGATCGTATTTAACTGAAAGTCTTTTAACTTTAACTTTTTCATAAATCATATTTGATGCATTAGGGTTTAATTCTCCAAACCATTCATCAAATTTATTTTCCGAATATTTATGATAACAATATAAGAAATACATTTTATCACCAAGTTTACTCGTCTTTTCTGTCCATTCAGATAAACTATTGACATCTCTTCGTTTCATAACCGTGTCAAATGTATTGAATATTTCTTCTTCTGAACTTGATTCAACTAATTTCTTAATATGTTCCAATCGATAATTTATAAAATTATCAATAATTATTCTTGCATATTCATTTCTTTCTTTTAAACTTTCTTCATTTGTTCCACTAAAACCATCTAAAATATATTCAATCGATTTTTGTCGAAGTTCTTGATAAATTTTATTTTCTTGATTAGCATTATAGAATTTAATTAGTCGATTCTCCGATGAAGATAACTTGGTAAATTCTTTCCGAACATCATTTGCGTTTTTCAAAAATTCTTGTTTGTCTTTGTCCGATGAACATGTAAATACTTTGAATAAGATTGACATAACAGTTTTCATAGTTTCTTCATCATTGTCACCATCATCTTCCTTTTCTTCTTTCTTTTCTTCATCTGTATCAAGATCTTCATAATTTTCTGTATCATTATGAATTAATTTAGCTGATAAATAATATGGAACACTAAAACCGGAGTTAAATCTGTATTCACATTGAATTCTTGGCCTAAATCAATTAATTTTTTCAGAAATAGATTAAAACACGGATTAAAATCACATAACTTGGCTAAAATAGTATGTTTATCTTCAAAAACATCTTTTAATAAATGTATATTAAATGATTTAGCCAATCGTAAACAAATTTCACCTTCATTACAATTAGTACTAAAGAATATTTTCAACAGTTTTATTTTAACATTTATTTTTCGTCTATTATTTTGTGCAATTTCTAATGCCGAAAGAATTGATGCTGCACATTCACAACGAAAATCAAATGTTTGAATATTAACCATTATTTTTAATATTTCAACAAGATCTTTTAACTTTTCATGATTATCTTCATCATAAACTCTTAAAAATTCTTGTTTTAATTTGATTGTTTGTTGCTTATGTTTATCATCTTGATCCTTAATATTTTTTAAACTTTGTTTTGTATTCATTTCATCATCACAAATGTGAATATAAAATAAAAGTCGGCAGAATACAGGTAAACCAGAAACATCATCCAAATCTTGATATATTAAAGATTTAAAAAAGTAATAATTAAAACAATATTTAACATTAACAATATCATCAGAAAAATCTAAATTTTTGCACACGTTGACCATAAATATCAGTTAATAATTGAAACGTTCCCGGTGCATTTTTTTCATTAATAACTGAATCTTTAATTTATTCAATATATTCGATTCCGTCGACACAAGAATTGAAAATAATTGAGAAAAATTTCTTTTCAATCTATTCAAACGTTTCAATGATCTTGGACGAAAATTTTCCATTTTATTTTTTATTGTTGCTGAAATCATTTTAATTTCATATAAATATAAATAAATACCTTTATCATAAATTGATTTGAACACTAAATCAATTAATTTTTCATCTTGAAATATTTTGATATGTAAATTCTTAAAATTTTCTTCATCCAATTTAAATATTAAAGTACTTAATGGTTCAATACATTTTTTATCACTGCATTTTATATCGGGATGTTTTAATTTTTGAAATATTTTAATGAATTTATCACAATAAAATTCAGAATTATTTGTTACACTTATGTGAACCATGGGATTTTCAGCAAGATTTTCTAATAAAATTTCAGTTGAATAACCTCGATCAGAAACTATTTTTGTCAAAATTTCTGAAAAATAATAATCAATATCAATTGGTTCGGTGTTTAATAATTTTGATTGTAAAGTTTCTAATTTAAAACGATATTTATTATCATCGAAAGTATTTACCGATGATTCTCGAACGCATGATATATATTTAACAATATTATCATAAAATTTTTTCACAATACCTAACATTTTCTTGTTATCAACTGATTGATTTTGATTGAAACAGATAAAATTCGGCATTTTCTCTTCAACACCTCGAATTATTAAATGACCAATTTTGTCTTTATCCTTTTGTTTTGAAATTTTTCTTTCGATTTTAACATTAATATCTTCTAAAGTTTGAACATAATTTCGAAGTATTTTATAATCTTCTCTTATTGCTGATAAATAATCATCGATAATTAAAACAACGTTGTGATTTTGTGTTGACTTTTTAACATTTTCTTCAATTAAATTTTTAAATGCCATTAATTGATTTACAAAATGTATTTGTTGATCGATATCTTCACCTTTTCTTTCATATTTATCAATTACATCTGATAATTTAACAAATAAACGTTTCCAATATTCAATATTTTGGATTAATCTCTTTAATTTGTCTTGTTTATATTTCAGATTGCTGCTCAGCGGATATGTCTTTGGAAAAATGAATAAACTTGTTAAGAATTTTAATTTTAATATTTCTGGTATTAAATCGATTAATTCAATGGGTGTTATATCATATAATGATAATGTTGATAGATTAACAAACTGTTTACTAATATCAAATAGTTCACTGAACAAAGTTATTTGTTTAACAGTTACTCTATTTGTTAATATAAAGACTTTTAACTGGAAACACACATTTCCAATTATTTGCGAACAATAATAATCAAACTGTGTTTTTGATATTTTTGTTAAATTCACATACATTTTTAAATGATAACTACGAATTAAACTACTGTACCGACTATTGAGGTTATTAAATATTGTATATATTTCAAAGCATGTCAAATATTCAAATAATTCATAATACAATTCATTTGAAATCATTTCAAATTTTGTAACCATCGTTATTTCGTCTAAACGTAAAAAGACAGATGATATGTAATGTCGGCTCGATTTGTTACCAGATTGATCTCTGGCTAGTGTGATTGAAAATTAGCTTCTACTGTGCTAGCTGAGAGAAAAAGGTCAGTAGAAATAGAGTTGCTTAAAAATGGAATTCGAATGTCCGGTACGATAATTATATACGATTTGCTCATAGAAAAAATGTTCCGATTTTTAGTTCTTTCCTGTAAAGAATATGAGCATTTTCTAAAAATAAAGGACTAGTTCACGAATGAAGGACTCACAAATATCAACTTAACTTGTAGTAGAGTAACAAATATCGATATACCACAGAGGGCATTTTTCCATAGCACAAGCGGACATCTGGTTTTTTTTTGAGTTAAAGAATGATTATTTTCGCGTAGTATGATATTATTATGTGTCAGATATTAATAAAACTAAAAAGACTTGAAATTTTTTTTCGATAAAAAATTCCTTAGGGAAACCCTTGCCCTGACTTCTTGTCAAAAAATATTTTATTTGTAAAATTAATAAATTATACATCATTCGGTGCAGTTTTTTATGTTGACTCCAAATATCACATTAATTTTCAACAAAAGTGTTTCTCGGCTGAAAAATGAAAAATACCTCAAAGCCCAGGGTTTTCGGAAGAACCTATAACTCGACTTTGTTAAATATGTGGATTTATGTGTGCATCCACATTAGATGCAGTAGAAGTTGACGAACATTTTGAACTAATTTCGAGCTATCTACGGAGGTGGATACCTCATTGCATTCATGACACCTGTTCCCAGCATGTGGTCATCGGTGAAATTCTTTTTTTCCTGTTCACTTTTGGACACAAATCGAAATAGCTTTTTACCGACGTATAGCTAAGAATGTCCTGATTCCGAATACATCAATTTCAAATATTTAAATTAACACAATTTCATGAAAAATCGATTTTTCCTTAGATATCTCTGATATACGGTCTAGTTTTGCCGTATGCATTATCTCCGAAAGTTCGTTACTTGGAACAAATTTTTTGCATCTTTAAATAGATCATCTATCTCAGTAACTTCGACACTATTTGAATTTCGAAAAGGCGTACTTTCGTTTACATCAGCCTTTTTGTCGTGAATATACTCAGACGAAAGACTGCTATATCTATACAAGATCGGGGTACCAACGATGAATCGATTGGTATATAATATTTTCAGATTATTTAATGGGGAAAAAAAATCTGTTCTTAAAAGTGCATATTATTTATCAGATTATAGGAAAAAAATCTTTTCTTGAAAGATACGACATTCAGAGTGAAAATCAGATCTTCTCTGAAATATTTTCCACTCATTCTCGAACAGACGCGCAGTAGAGGTTTCAAAAAAATTAATCTAGTACTTGTCAATCTTCTCCATATATTTGATAGTTTCGTTCAGTAGAAAAGAATTCACAACGTTTTCACAGATATTGGATGTACATGTTACGATAGGAGCATAAATGGTATACTTATCTTGAAGCTGAAAGTGCAATTCTGATGTGTTAAACTTCCATGAAATATAAATATCATTTTGTATTGTCTATATGTTCAATCAGATGAGAAGTAGAAAAGAATAGTACTATCCATTTCTTCTAAGCTACCCCGTTATGACGTTGGCAGTGTTCAGTTGAGAAAAGGAAAAGAAATATCGTGGACAGCGGACGGAGAATGTCGATCATATACGAATAAAATTAGAAAAAATTTATTTCCTTCTTTTACCCCGTATATGCTCGACCCATCTCACTATATTATAACGCTAACGGCACATATGAATAAATGAATACTGTAAATCCATAGACTCTCAGGCTTTCCGACTGTTTTCAGATGTGGGAAGAGCTAGAAATTTTGTTTCCAAGAAAGTGGTTGGGGAAAAAACGTTTTCCAGATTTTTTAACAGAGAGTCGGTAGTGGAAAAAGTAAAAACTTTTGGCAGAAACTCAAGAGTTTTTTTGGGAGGAGAAAGCACCCCTGATCGAGAACCCTGGACACTCTACCAGAGTTTAGATGAGCTCACTCGAATCGTATGAGGGTTTCAGAGATTAATGATATGGTCATAGGATTGACAAATGTCACGTTAAAAGAGTTTCAGAACATCCGCACAGCACACGACGAAAGTAGACAAAATATCATTTTTCAGTAAAATTCACGTTTTTGTATAAAGTTGATTGTTAAGCTATACAAAGTTGTTTGAAGATGAAACTTTCAGGCTATATTCTCCAAAGGGAACCAAACAAAATTTCTGCTGAACAAAACATTTCAAAATGTAAAGTGAATCTATAGAAACCTTTTAAAAAATACAAATTCTTTTCCATATGACCAGAGCAGGTACATGACAAGGAAGAAATGCAATCTTTAAATTATGATATTTGTAATCTAGGCATTATTTTATACTATTCATATCATTTTCAGCTTTACCAAACGCAAAAACGTGTCCGTTAAAATTTTCACCTGAAGTGTTTCTCAAGTATTCCAGCTAAATTTTCTACGGAATCGTTTTTGTGTTTGGAAAAGCTGAAAATCATATGAATAGTGTAAAACAACATGTAGATCACAAATATTATAATTTAAAGCTCTCATTTCCTCCTTGTAACATAGCTGTACTGGTCATATGTATCAAATCCATGAAGATATAAGCTTATTTTTGTATATTTTCATGGTATTTCTCTTTTCCTTACTAGTTACATCATAATGAGAATAAAAGAGAATAAACTTACTCGTCAAATTTTCTAATATCAGTTGACGTATTCTGTTACAGTCTTGAATTGTGAAATATGTTGCAATTGTATCCGTTGTACTCATAGCTACTTTATCAATGAAATATCTTAATGAATGGACTAAGCCACATTTTTTAGCTAAAGATAGGAAAAGACAATTCCACCACATTTTGTTCGCCAACTTCATTTTGACTCAAACTGTTTTTTACCTTGAAATAACATTGAATTAAGACAACCTTGCGAAACTACCCAATAATAAAAATCAAGAGCAACAATTAGTATATCCAACCATTGATAAGCAACATTGAGACAAAATTGGTCACTAATATCGGTCATAACAACATTATTAGCTGGATCAGCTTTGAATTTATCTTTTTGATCTTGTGAACCCCCAAATCTAAAAATAAAAAGTCAAATATCGCACAAATTGATCTGATGAATACGCATACAAAATTCAAATTACCTTTCAATATAATCGCCAACACCGTCAGTTTTCACTTTGTTTTCCAAATATGCTCGTATTGTTCTTATACCTGTAAAGCTAAAAAATTAAAAACATTTGATTGGCCAAGACCAATGCTGATTCCTTTTATAAAATAATCTGGTAACAGCAGTACGAATGTGCAAACAAGATCAATACATTTCGAATGGTGAAAAAATTTTTTGCGGTCCTCAATGATATCTGGACGTTTGTGGCCTTCAAAGTACGGTCGCTGACTGTTTGCATCGCATTTGCAGCCTCATCTTCTCAGATTCACTCCCCAGATTAACAAAAGACATGTAAAACCGTAGTCCGTTTGAACCCTAGGACGCTCGTCCAAGCTCTCAAACGGACTACTGAAAGTCTCACTTTTGGACGGGATGACGGCGTCCGGACGCCGCCATAATTGTAGACGTATCTGGATGTCACATCCGGACGCCCAGTCCCACGAAAGCAATTGCCATCCACAGAAGAAATTCATAGACAGGATCAGACGTCTAGGACATGGTCGCCATTTTCAATCTAATTATGAGAAGAGCTAATGTCTAATGAGAGAAGACCACGTCTAATGCTATTTCTACGAAAGCAAAAATAGTGTTCGCTCAAACATTAGCTTCCTCGAATATGACAGATCATGTCGGATAGAATCTTTGGCATTGAATAAGGAGTACAATAGATTAGCTAATCACTATCTTTCTTAAAAACAAGGAATATTTCACTCTTTGCAGAAAAGTAAAAACATGACGGCCAAATATTAAGTTGAGGCAAAGGGCAGCTATTAGAAAAAAGATTCTTGACTATTATGGATATTACACAGGCAGAACTACTGTGATTATTGTAGTTCCGATGCACCGGTAATTTTCGGTTAAAATATGCATAAGAAAAGAGAGCTCACTATTGGATCAGAATATGCAAATTGTAAAAATCGAAGTGAGAGCCTATTCTTGCTAATCAGTTTTATTTATAAAAAAATAATAAAAAAGATAACAAAATTAACTTGCTGTCTTATTTATCTAAATCGGTCCCTTCGAGATGACTAATGTACGTATCACATGCTAAAAGTGTGCCTGCAAGATAATCCAACGAATTATTTAAATGAGAGTAGCATGGCTAGAATCCTCCCAGGACAATGAAAACGAGATAAAAATTGGCTAGTTTATGGCTTAGTAATGAGTCATTGACTGTCAATTAATTCGCCATTTTTTGGTCATTAATGGCCATCTTTACATCATTTTTATCTCATAAATGGTATCGTTAATCGGTCGTTTTTAGACCGTTTGTTTTGCTAGGTAAAAATGATCATTCTATAATCAATCTGAAATGATCATTTTTCAGACATTAATGAGCCATTTTTAGATCATTAATTGGATAGTCGATAAACACTCGTTTTCGATGATCATAAATACATCATTTTCACCTCATTCACATAAATTAGTTATTTTTATCTCATTCGAATGATATAATTACGACCGTAAAATGATGCCATCGGCTGACTCAATTGTAGGAGTCATTTTGCGGTAGTAATTACAACATTCGGACGACGTAAAAATGGTCAGGCATGAACAATTAATGACGTAAAAACAAGGTACTTATGTTCAATAAAAAGCAGCGCTTTTACCGTGAAATGTATTTCCTTATATCGATTTCTGCCGCAGTTTTGACACACTACATGAGTTTTATTGATCTGATTCTACTTTTTATACACGTTTAATTTTCTACACTAGTGCGTGATCTTGTCTCTTATAATACTAGGCTAGATTTTAAGTTGTTGAGTTAATAACGACTAATTTAGCAAAATCTAGTTAGGAAAAAGACCAAACATAGCTTCAACGCATCTATAGTTCAGATGAAAAGAAAATATCGATCAACCGAAAGGTTAATAAGGGATATGGGTATGATCGATGGATCTAAAATCTCTCTTTAGAACTTTACTAAAAAAACAAGAAAAAACAAACAAACAATTTCTTTATTTATTAACAGAGTATACAGTACAGAAAAAGTAGAAATCGGAACAGTGCACGCAATCTTTTTGATCTCAAAAGGTCAATCATTCATAAAAAGTAAGCCCTTCAAAGAGAAAAAGCGTCTGTCGCTTGTTTCTTGAGGTTGCTATGTTGTGTACTCTTGTTTTATTACAGATTTCTATCAGTCAGCACTCATATAGCAACTGCACTCTAAAAAGAAAGGTATCCTACAAAATTAAAAAAAGGGTATCAGCATTTGTTACTAATAAGAACCAATTTCCGTATCTTAGAACACCTTTTTTGGTTTTCTAGGTTATGTTTATGGGTATTTCTGATCCCACAGAGCCAAAAACGGCTCATACGTGAAGGACATTCCGAAAAGTGTTCTGTGGTTTGTCCTCCCTGCCCCGCGGGTGACATTAGATAAAAGGCAGTGTCAAAGTATAGCTGAAAGCAGTTCCTATATCTGTCAAAAATCGGACTACAAATGTAAAGGGAATATGCTCAGAAATGAGGGTATTTCTTTTTCGAAGTTGCTTAAAGGTGTTTTGCGTCTCATATGATATAGCGCCCCTTCCAGATTTGAAAAATGTTGTAACAAATTCGACTGAATCCGACAAAAGAAACACCTAGCAAAGAAAGCAGTCCGGTCATCGCCATCTTTGGTGCGACCACAGGAAACAAAAGAGAGAAAGATTTGGAAATTCGGGAAACAAAGAAAGAGAGTTTCTGAGGAGAAATAAAAAGCGTTTCATCGTGCATAAAAGAAAACTTAAAATAAATTCAATTGAAATAAAAAATTTGCTTCTGTGTGGAGGCGGAACTGCTTTGCAGGCAGTTCAACGTTCTCCTTTTTAAATCTAAAACAAAAAAAAAACAGCCAAGAGCGGCATTTGAAAGTCCAAAATGAGAGGAGTGAACAAAAACAGAAGAAGCAGGATCTAGCCCGCGGAGATAGAATCCCTCAAGCCCTAAAGACAAAATAAGGTTATCATTTTTAGCAAATAAAATCTTCTCAACAAACAATACAAAAAATGGATGGCAAATAAGATTCTTCTACAGATCGATCACACCCCTTACTGTGCTGTGTGAGTGTGTGATCAATCTGTAGAAGTACCTATAATTACTTTTCAACGCAAAAAGTAACTTAACATACATCGATTCGAAAATCTCGAGCTTACAAAATGTAGAAAAAAAAGCCCAGTAAATTGACAGAACGATCCCTAAAGGACGAAAGGGGTGAGAAGCGACCTAGTTCAGCAAGTTTTCCATTGTTTACAGTACGTAAAAACAGTTTTATCAAGCTCTAAGAGGTTAACGTGCATGATTCCTTGGTTTTATTCTCTTTTACCCAAAGCATTTCAAAAGATAGCACAAGAAAAAAAACTATTACCGCGGTGTTTGCTTCCTCAGAGTGTAGAAATCACGATGAATAAGAATTTTTTTACAAGAGCAAAAAAATTTGCCTTCGTGTAGTTCTTCTAAAATGCATTTTCCCTTGTCATTGACTTCAGTCTAGGATCTGACAGAATGGTTATTTGTGTGTCTGTGGTCAAAATATGAAACATGACTAACAGTCATGGATTTTCCGTGGATAAGCCAATCATAAGGGAGAAAAATAAATCGACCCCCGTCCTTTTAACAACATTATGGGAAAAACGGCAAAGTGCTGCTAAAGCTGAATGTGCACGAGTAAACCCAGCATTTCTGAAACTAACTACCGGGTGTTCCAGTGGAGATGAACCTTTGAGTATTTCGATAATAACTTTTTTTCCTTTAAAGATACAAAAAAGGTTCACCGTTTTATTCTCTACAAAAAATATATTAGACAATTTTTTACATACGGTAAAAATAAGGAATACAGATGAATACTGTGAAATTTCAATCTCTACTACTTTCGAACTCAAGGTACAAGGAAAAGAAATTATTCTGAACACGATTCCATGCACGGAAGTGGAATCGAAATATATGCTCTTGTGCTTCGAAGTGTCATCTTTCTTTTCGTGTGGCATATATTCGCTTGAAATGGATTTTTCTGACACCGAAAGCGCTTTTATTGAAATTCAACGAAAAAGAGAAAATTTGACTTCTTCGCACTACTACAGAAAAAGAAATGAAACTATTAGACTTTCTCTTTTAGGGGATAGAAGAACTATTTTGCTTTAGAATAAAATAAATCCAACCTCAAAATATAGTACTTTAGCTGAGTTATAAAGAATTTTCTATACGCCTCAAACATGCAGGTTGAAAATGATCATTTTTAGCGAAATCGATAAAAAGAAAACGCCTTCTTCCTCCATCACTTGTGATTATGAGAAATTTTAAATATGGTCGGTTGACAGAGCTTTTCAACAGCTACAAAATCGCCATCTCCCTAGTCATCGATTCTTATAAAGAAATCAGACAAGAATCTTACTGAAAACTTATATGGAACCTATAAGATCCAGGTAAGAATCTTATCACATTCTTAGAAGATTTGTATATAAGGAAACGCTCGAAAGTGCCACGAATTTCGCAGGAGTCTTATAAGAATTTGATAAGAGAGTTGTAAGAACTTCATAAGAAACTGCTAAGAATTCTGGTGTTTTTCTTATCTGTCTCTTATGAACATCTTATCTGGAAAAGCTGCTGCACATGTTGACGTAAGAGGAGAACAATTTTATTCGTTTTTCTATGACAACATCTTGGTTCCAGAAAGGTAGCTTCACGACTCGTTCTAAGCCTCTACTGCCTGTAGACTAGCGGTACTCTTCACTGCAGAAGGCGAAGAAAGTTCGAAAAAATTAAATTACATACGAAGAAATGTTTGCATAAATTCCGCTTTTTCAAACTGATACGAAGCTTTCAATCTTTTTCCTCTATAAAGGTGGCATTCAGTTCAGACTCCCTAAGCGGTAGAAGATAGAGCAGCTCGAGGGCTAGTACTATACATCAAAATCCTTTGCATACCTGTCCTGATGAAGCACTAGAAGCTATCACAAAAGAACCTTTTGTATAGTACTCACATGAGTCGCCGTCGGATAGCAAGTTATTACACTCATTGCTACACATCAAGATAAAATAAGAATAATGTGAAAAGTCTTGTCACTTTCTTATGAAGTTTTCACAAATCTCTTATCAAATTCTTATAAGACTCTTACGAAATTCATGGCACTTTCGAGCGTTTTCCTATATAGGATTATTGTATGATTTGGATAAGATTTCCATAAGAATTTCCAAAAACGTTTTCTCTAGGGCTTCTGGATTTTCATTTCGTAAAATATAAAGGACTGAAACTTAAACAGCCGTCTTTTGGATTGGAAAGTAGAGGTCTGCAGGATCAAATTTTTTTGGTCCCGGTCCCATCTCGGTTCCATGAAGAAAAAAAATTTTGGTCCCGATCCCGTGGTCCCGTAAAATTTTTTTAAAGTAACAGATAGTTTGAAAGGCAGCGCGTTGTAATTCGGGGCGTGGGACAGCATGCGTGGATGGTATTAATTGAGAACTTTTAGAATTTTGTGTGAGTTTTTTCTCGCCGAACTAGTGTCCACATACAAACAAGCACCGAAACTAGAAAATTTTTATACTCTATACAACGCTATTTTCAAAAAAACCTGGTCTCGGTTCCATTAAAAGCCGCGTGGGACCGGGACCGTCCCGCATACTTTCCAATGGAAAGTAACGAAGATTGAAATGTCACAGTATTTCATCTATATTCCTTATTTTTAGCTTATGTAAAAAATTGTCTAATATATTTTTTGTAGAGAATAAAACGGTGAACCTTTGAAAAGAAGAAATATCTTTGTATCTTCAAAGGAAAAAAAGTTATAGTCGAAATACTCAGAGGTTCATTTCGTCTGAAACACCCGATAGTTTCGAAAAATATGCTTGTAAAACCCAAGATTTCAGGAAAAAAATAATAAAAATACCACTTTCCAATACCAGTACTAAATCAAAACGATTTAGTAAAATACGAACGAAAAAAAGAAATAATTCTATTTAGTATTTGAAAATACTAGATATAATTTTTATTCTGGAGATTTTATTTTAGTACTGTAAAATACCGTCCAACTTTTCGCTATAAAACGGTTGGTAACCTACAAATCCAAACCTTTTTTTAGTTTTCAAAAAACCCAGGCCGTATCCTAAGAAACCATGTTGGTATCTCAAGATGCCATTTGATATTTCAAAGCAAATCAAATACCCTATGGTATTTTACCATTAACACAAAAATAATTTAGTTCTGTAGGATATCCCTTACGGGTACTTATGGTCCTTCTTTTGCACATAGAATAACGAACATATCAATAAAAAATTCTGCGTTTCCTTATTTTGTTCTTTAAAGAGAAATAACGTTCTATATACATATATAGGAGATTTGCTGTACTACGCAATCAATTATACTGATTCTGAATATACAAAAATTTCAAGATACGCTTTTCTAAAACATAAACAAAATTTTCATTTAATCTTATTTTCATGTTTCATTTCAACTTCATTTCATTTCCTACATAAAATTAATGTGATTATTCACTAAATAACTAAAGTTTGAACACATATTATGTCCGATTATCATGACCTGAAGAGAAAGCCGGAAAGTCATTATAGTGAAAAAGAGTTTATCTAGTTGCTGCACATAAAAGAAGAACGTATGATTTATTTTGATATGTTCCCTGAAAATTCTTTGAATTTTTCATGCGTGGAAATCTACTTTTTCAAACGTTCAGCTGTCATATCACAGTGGGCATTTAGGCGGCGTTTTCTGAAAAAATCGTAGGTGCGAATCTTTTTGTTTTGAATAGTGGTGTATATAGTATAAACAATTCCCTATTTAATGATAAAACAATTTTTGTTCTAGCTCCTTCCAAAGCTGAGAAAACTGAATTACAAAATTACCATTAGAATTAGCCCGTTGGTACTTAAAATTGCATTTTCTCCATCAAAGGCTAAATTTTTTCGAACAAAAATCAC
>CAJNOQ010003237.1:0-20917 GCA_905250885.1 Didymodactylos carnosus | reverse complement strand
ATTCTTACTCGATTCTTATCTGATTCTTACGAAATTCGTGCAACTTTCGTGCCACTTCTTATATACGAATCTGATAAGAATCGGATAAGATTCTTATCAGAAATTTCAAAAAAAATTTGTCTAGGGTATAACAATTGTGAGTATCCTCGGTGTAATATCGCTTTGCCGTTAGTGACTCTCAGGATGTAACGATGATCAGTTCGGTTCTGTTTGACGCACAGAGGATTGGGGCTCAGCCATTCCGCCTCATTTGCAGAATATTAGATTGGCTCTAATAACGAACTGATCCTAGTGATAATATCTATGGATATACATTCTCTGAAAGTCCAAACGTGAATGTTTTCTTCGCATACGGCAAATGTTACCTTACGGTGAAACTCACTGGCGAGCTATGAAACATTTAACCACTCTCACTTTTATTCTGAGATCAAATGCCAGTTATATGGCAAACTATAATTGAGAAATACATACGAAAAAACTATTAATATGGTTCTTATTAAGTAGAAAGGATTTACATAAAGACAGAGCGTGTTAATAAAACTGCTGTGTACACGTTTGATCTCAACTTCAAAGTGGGTCTGAGGTGAATGATTGACCCTGACTGCATTATGTTCCCGACGAGAAAACCGGGTAAAACACGGTGAAATCAGTGTTTCAGCTACCTTCGGACACACTTTCTTTTTAAGTGACTCTTTTATATCAAAAGTTGTTGTTTTTCCTTCCTTTTTGTGACACACCAGACTGAGTTAATCTGCGAAAGAGATGTGCCTCAACAGAAAACTTGTTCAGAAATCCGATTGTGTAGCATTGTGGGCACCGAAAACGAGACCTATTTAGATACGGGAGCAGAGCGGTGAATTAACTGTGTACATCATCTGAATTTACTACCTCACTCGCTACTCATACTGGCCGTTCCCTTTCAAATAAAGATTATAACCAGATCAAAGCCTTGTCAGCTCGCATTAAACTTTCACTGCAAAATGTTCTCGAAGAAGTGCGAGTTAAGACAACTTATGAAGAGAAAGAGCCGTTTATGCTGGAGAGTAATAAATGGCTATGCTGTTTATGCTAGATATTCGGCGTTTATTGTAGAGAATCGTCCAGGATTGGCAACTGTATGGCCATTTATTCGGAAAAAAGTGTAGGTAAGCCATTTATTCTAGGAACGGCGCAATTTATTATTTTGTTAATAAATTGTAAGCCCTCCTCATAGCAAGGAATTTGAAGTGAGCGAAGAATGCTGAATAGATAGATATCTTAGAGATGATATGAACGACTAACGTTATACTTTTTCGTTCTCTTTGTATAACGTCACACGAAATTTCTTCTCTTTTCTGTAACGTTAACTATATATAGTAGTGTTTCATTTGAATGAAAGGAGAATGAATAACGAAACTTTCACTTATATTCATTTCATATACGTATTTTCTTTTCTGTCTGGCTATGCGTTAATCGTTTCAAAAAAAATCGTGAAAGTTGTGAAAGGCAACTCATAAACTCAAGTAGCCTGTTATTGAGTATAGCGCCTGTTTTAGGATTATTTGCCTGCGTTTAGTCTTTTTCGTTCCTATGACTCACCCTTTCACATGTTGCCTGAAATGTATCGATACACTTTCAAAGAATATGAAATAAAACTTTCACTTTCATTCAGTAGTGAAAGACAACAGTATAACTTTATTCATTTGTCTCGTTCCATAGTCAAACGTTCATATATAGGAAGGCAAGAAAAACCGTCTGCGTCTTACGAAATGTGTGAATGATAGTGGTTTCTTACGAACACCATCTCATCTCTAAGATATGAGTTGTTTCTGAGATATCATGGCGGTAGTGTATGGTGATGATTTTTCGGACGTTAAGTAAAATAGTTATAACTTTTGCTCCGAATATCCTGTAGAGGCGCTGATCGGCTCATTTTCATCAGAAATCTTTGCTTTGCGAAGTTACCAGTCTCATAATTTTTATTTAGGTTCTGCAGCATAACAGATTATTCAGAAACCCGAATTTTTCAGGGCTGTTGGATAACTTGCTGGAAAAATTATGGTAACGATATTCTGAAGCAAAAGTAGATTTTGTTTTATGCAGTAGGACTTAGATATTTTATATATTTAGAAGAATAGCGTTCGTGTAAGCCATCATCATTCTACATCATTCTCACGTGATGCGGAAAGGAAAGAAAAAGAACAACTAAAAAAGTATATATAAATGCGCATGTCCTAGTGGAACTTCTTATACCCAAGGTCTTGGGTTAAGAAGTGTCACAAGATCTTGGAAAAAACACCAAGAAGTCAAGATCTTGGATTCTTGAATTTTTCACTCAAGATCTTGTATTAAGAAATTTCGAGATCTTGAGTGAAGCCACTCAAGATGTTGCAAGAGCAAGAATGACAAATTTTCTTTACATTTTGTTTTTATTTATGACAGTCGTAGCCACTGAATATACGACGATATAGAATCATAGATTCTTCCTTAAACAACTATGGTCACGAAGCAAAAAAAATCGAACTTATTCTAAGTGTGAAAATATTCGCACTTATATTTACACTAGAATGTAAAACAAAACGATGATTCAAGAATTTCCAAGATCTTGGTACAAGAAGTCAAGAAATTATAAGATGTTCAAGATCTTGACTTCTTGAAATTTCTTGAATTCTTATATTTTCTTACCAAGATCTTGAATCAAGATCTTACTGAAAAAATTCAAGAAGTCAAGCTCTTGGTTACAAGAAGTTTCACTAGGGTGTGCTTCATAAGCAGTCGATAGTTTTACTCTATTTAACTTTTCTAATTCGTGTAATTTTTGTCGATGATGACTCGGATGAGTCGAAAACTCTAAATAAATAGATTTAATCATTTTAGAATAGCTGCTAAAAAGTATCTAACGTCTATTTCCCAAATCCTGCCATTAAACGTTTATAATCGATGTTACAATGATGTTGTTCTTAACCAAGTAGTAGAAATGTTTCAATCTGTTCTTCATGTTTTTACTTTTCTTATTTTTTCCCTGAATACTTTCTATATCTATGCTTTTGTTAATTGCTTCTTGTCTGTTTCCCTGGTTTTACCATTTACGCCAAAATAAATGAAATGAATATGAATACAATAATAATAAAAATGAGAGATGGTATAGGTTTCACAAAATAAATTCGATCTGAAATCTTAAAAATTATATAAGGACTATTGCCTCATTATTTCTCTAAAACAAACTGAAGCAATCAATTTTCTTTTCACTCTATTACGCTTGTTTCTTTAATAAATCAAGGGAGAGAAAACGGACTCCCGGACTTCTTTGAACTCCTTAAGTTAAAGAGTTCCTGCAAAGCTCAACATCAACCAGTTTCCACATACAACATCTCAATTAACATCTAATTCGTAGACAAAGAGCTCAACGACACAAACTCATATTTCTCATGTCGACGTGAATCCATGCTTTGTTAAATATACATTACTTATGATCGTGAATAATAAATATATATAAAAGGATCTCGAGTATAAAAAGAACAATAAAAAAAGGTAGCAATATCACAGTTAAATGACAATATCCGACTAGGAGTACATAAATCTAAAATATAAATAATGAGAAGAGAATTAAATTGGTCAAAAAATTCACAATAATACAATAACTAAAAAGTTCCGAGGACGAGTACTGGAAATTTTGTACTCGAGTATACTCGAGTACAATTGCTGAAAGTTCTAACGAATATTTCCAATTACCCCATTTGGGGCAATTGGAAACAACAATAGAAATTGATGGAGTAATTGGATACGTCATGTATTTTACACGGGAAATAATTCATTAGTAAAAAATAGTTTTCTCGTCAAGCCAATGATACTAATTAATAATTTTTGCACAGGTAAAGAGATCAATTATTGCTCTACAAACGGTGAGAATCTCCAAGCTCTACTCACTACTTAGCCTGAGTAACAATAACTATAGGATTCATTATTATTTTAACTAATGGTTGTGATTGTACTGGTAATGTCGGTGATGATAATGTTTGAATAGTAGTTCTTTTTTTGTTCAGTGATTATCGAGATAGCCTAGACCACCTTTCTCGTGTAACACGCTTATTTCGTTATTTCTGAATGAAAACGAGTGAGAGTTTCTCTACGATTGCAGAAAAGAATATTCTGCATGTTTTTAAAATCGGAAACTATTTTGTGAGAGGCGTTCTGCGAGTAGAAACTGATTTTCAAGAAACTCCTAGCTTTCTAGCTATTTTACATGGTCGTTTCCATTTACCCCACTAACTTTCACGTACGTTTCCAATTACCCCGAATGGGGTAATTGGAAACATTTGAAAACTTCTCAACGTTTACCTCTTTAATTGGAGCTCAGGCTAAGTAGTGAGTAGAGCTTGGAGATTCTCACCATTTGTAGAGCAATAATTGATCTCTTTACCTGTGCAAAAATTATTAATTAGTATCATTGGCTTGACGAGAAAACTATTTTTTACTAATGAATTATTTCCCGTGTAAAATACATGACGTATCCAATCACTCCATCAATTTCTATTGTTATTTCCAATTGCCCCAAATGGGGTAATTGGAAATGTTCGTTAGAACTTTCAGCAATTGTACTCGAGTATACTCGAGTACAAAATTTCCAGTACTCGTCCTCGGAACTTTTTTTTACGAGTTCTTAAACATGTACTCCAGTAGTTACTCGAGTACTTGAAATTTTTTAACATGAAATAACCTATAATTAGAATAACTTTTTTCATGAGTATTTTCTAAAAAAAAGTACTCGAGTACTACTTGAGCATTTTTTAGAAAATACTCGTACTCGTACTCATACTCGACGCCCAGTACCCGTACTCGAGAATCTGCGTACTCGCCCATCTCTGTTCAGCAAAACACCGGGAAGTTCGCTTGGAAACGGAGTTTTTTAAAATTTTTAGATAGGCTTATGGAGAATTTCCTCCTCTACCTACCTGTAAAAAAATCTCAAAAAGATAATTAAAATTAACAAAGTTATAGTAATTAGAAGTCCAAACAGCAAAAAATCGTTTCCAATTGCCCCAGTTTACTCTATGTATTTCATGAATTAAATTCTACATAAAAAATGTTTGATAGTTCAACAAATACAACAATAAATAATACCACTGATGATTCTGATTCTGAATGCGAATCTAGTTGCGATCTAGATGATGATAATGATAATAACCACAGTGATGAAGATAGTGAAAGTTTTCGATGATTCTGAAAATATTATTACAGCAAAAACAAACTTTTCTGGTATATATATTAAAGACAAGATTAATACTGAATTAAAAATTCTTATTTTAAAACAATAATTAATAACATTGATAAATATTTACATAAACAGTCAGCAATCTGGCTGTCAACGGACAAAAATTATCGCATATCAACAGATAGATTATCACGAGTGATTGAAACCAGCAAAAAAAAAATAAGACAATTCGGCTTATTTGTCTCTTTTCCGTTTTTTCTGTGGAAATAAATAGTATGACATACATTCTCAGCTCTTATTTTTAGCGTACAAATAAGAATTAGCGCAATCCACATATTAGAGAACGTAAAATTAAATAGTTATATGTCTTTTAACTTGGATATGGGTTCCTGTAGACTGCGTAAACTCTTGGAGTTAGTTATTTTTCCATTGTGAATAATCCACACCTTAGGTGAATTATTCGATGCATGAGGAAAAAATAAAACAAAAATTACATATGTTTCCCTTTTGAAAAGAAAAGTACTTTCAAAAGAAAGACAAATGTTTAATAGTCATTTTTTCTTCTTCATGAGATTATGTAATTGAATACTATTTCAAAGAAGTATACATATATAAACTTATTTCTATTGCTTTGTTTACTAGTATTGTAAGTGAAACAAGAAAGCAGTATTGCTTTTAAACAATAGACACATTATTTGACATAATGGTTGATGATCATGCTGCAATAGCTCAGTTTCCATCCAGAACAGTAGGTTGGTTTTATCTGTTGGGTGTAGGAAAGCAACAGTTTCGGTTCCAATGTAATAAAAAAATCTGTTTTATTTGTACATATTCTTGAAAATACATTTGAACAGTATAAAGGACACATGTTTCAAGAAAATTTAAGGACAAAAGTTATTTCAGAAAAAGTCAAATTAATACCATAAAAAAATATAATCTTCAAAATAATTTTTTTTCGCCCAATTTTCGTGAAAGATATCAAGTAAAACACGTGCCCATCGTGCAACGATGAACATTCTTAGATGTTTCGGTCATGCTGCTTCAATGTATTTTCAAGAATATGTGCAAATAAAAATGTCTTTTTTGTTATACTAGTTTCGGTGAACCGGTTAAATACCGAAACCGCTGCATACTTAGTTCAGTGGAACTTGGAAATATATTGTGTAAATTAGTCTGTTTTACTTAATTTGTACATTAAAACGACACAGCTTCACTCCTTTCCCTCCATCTGACCAATATAGCTATCTTTTTGGACACAAATGATCTGAGAAATATAGACAATGAGATATTGTTATGTAGTGTTTAAACGTAATTTATATCCTTGCTTGCGTCAATGCCAACAATGAAATATATTTGAATGTTTTATTACTAAACTTCGTGAATGAGATTTTCTACGCTTCCTAACAATATACTATTATTCTAAAATTACCAAGTTTAAAGCTCTAGCAAAAAGCTCACTATAGCATAATCCATGAGGGAAAAATTCGGGGGGGGGGGGGCCGGGTTTTTGGAGAATAAACACAAACGGAAAAAATGTTGGCAAATAATATTATTATTAAACAAAAANCCCCCCCCCCCCCCCCCCCCCCCCCCCCCCCCCCCCCCCCCCCCCCCCCCCCCCCCCCCCCCCCCCCCCCCCCCCCCCCCCCCCCCCCCCCCCCCCCGGGTGTTGCAGTAATAAGACAAACGGAAATAATGTGTCGCAATATAATTTAGTAGAAACACAAGAACTATTTAGACGTACATTGAGATTTAACTTCGGCGTTATTTATGTTTAACAGTTTGTAAAAATAGTATAATAAAATGAGTTAACTCATGTGTAAATATGTGATACTCGGTTGTATAACACTAAGACTGACTTCTTACTCATATATAAATCAAGGTCGGTTACTCAAATTTGGAAGGAAATTACATTTCGAAAGTCATTGAAAAGCTTGCTGTTTCGAACGATAATGAGCGATATCCACACCCAAGCAAAAAATCATGAATGAAAATATCTAGATATTTTATCGTTGTATAGCACAATCCTACTATGAAATATCTAGATATAGGCGTCACTTCTACTGGTTCATCTAGATATATTGGGTATGGTATCTAGTGCATCCTGATATCGTCTTAATATATTGGGATGCAAGAAAAGGCTAGTGTGAGGAGCGACGATTCAGATATAATGGTCTGTTACAGTCTAATATATCAACTCATGTATTGACAGCATGAAGAATGCTGTCTACATTGTACCCCGGAATGTCTGTAATATATTGGTCTATTATTGCTCAATATATTGACTTGATATGAATAAAAACTTTGTAAATTTATGGAGTATATATGTTACATATACAGGTTCTGTGGCTGCAAAACAAAAACGTGAATAATCCGACCGTCGATATATCGAGTAATATATTGGGTTATCTAGGTATATTGACTACTGTATTGGGTTAGCTAGTTTGGATGGCCCAATACTCAATACTTTCTTTTTATCCGAGTCTAGGTATATTAGGTATTGGATTGGATTACCTAGATAGGATTGCCCAACACTTGATACTCTTTATTCGCTTGGGCAGTCATATATCTCAAATACTAAAAGGGATCTTTTTCTAAAAATACCTCAGTATCGTGTACAACTCGTGTACTCTAAACTGGTAGAAGAAATGTGAATGGGACTTTTCTAAATAATGTAATTTTAGTTTGCGAAATTGGCACAATACAAAATAAATTTACGGTGAGCACTTTTCTCTCTGAATATATAAGAGATGAACATTTGATGAAAATATAAAATTTGTTCTTTTCTTATTTTATTCTTTAAACAGAGAAACAAAATAATTTCTCGTATACGAAAGTCTAAATAGTATCAGAGTAGACTGTAAAAGAAAAGTATATGTATTTTTGATAGATTGATAAAAGAACAATCTTTTGAAACATAGCGCTTAATTGTCCTTGAAGAAGTAATCAAGCAGGAAAAAAGAAAATAGTGTGATTCGATATTGAATCACAGTACGAGCTAGTTTTTACATAAATGTTCTCACTTTGAATGTATTTCACTTCTACATGGTTGATATATCCTCGAAAGACGAACGAACAGGAAACGTCAATTTGTGACGACCGATCCATCTTTTGAGTTTTTTTCGACCATAAAACATTTTTAGATATAAATGTAAAAAAAAAAGATACTTTTGATCACTAAATCTGTTCTGTTGCAAGGAGACTGCATAACATGTACGATTGTCTAATGCACAAGTAGCATCGTCGGCTTGGTTAGACATTGTTCTTTCGTATCAGTCGTTCATGTTCAAAGATTTCCGGATTAGTTATTTCATTTGAATTACATAAAGTTACTGGTAAAATACGTATTGGAAGATGGTGCAAACCAAAAGATAAAAGGCGTCAACGAAAGTTAGCACAGTTTTGTATTTGCAAATAGAGATATTTGTGTAAATAAATATACTTAAGGGCATAAGTAATGCAATTATTGTACAACAGATTTAGTGACCAAAGGTGTGTATTCTCTTTTTTAAATTTAGTCGCTACATAGTGCAGCACGACCACAGAGCCTGATGTTTCATTTAGAGTTTTTCTTTGAAAAATATGACGGATTTAAAACTCTAACAAAGCGTTATAGTTAAAACACTCACTTTAGCTTGATAAAACAACATTTTAAAATTTGTTCCATTGTTGGTGTTCGTCCCATATCTTGGCACGACAATTTAAAAGTAACCCGAGATCTACAGTTTCTACTTTTGGCGGAATGCTAAATGCTCTGTTTTGATCTCTATTCTGGCAACTTCTCCTACACACTGATAAATAGAGTCTTCAAATTCGTATCGTAATCCCTCCTCGATCTGATACACATTCCCTGGACGTCTGAACCAGATCAGGTTTATTGGGCCAAAAATATCTTTCTCATAAAGACGGGTATTAACTGATCGTGGTGCAGAAAGCAGGCGCAAAAATTTGAGAAATCAGCTTAAAAAGTTTCAAAATTTTGAAGGTACCATTACTATCGAAGAAAAGCTGAGATCTCAATATCACGAAAGGACTTTTGTTTCAATCTAATTCAAATCATGAAAATACCTATTTTTTATTGAATTATTTTCTAGTTATCTAAAGGTCTAGGTTTACAAAATCCAAGCATCGCATTCGTCGAAGATCAACACACAATTTGGCTTCATCAACGACAGCAGCAAATCCAAGCTCAAAATGCTGCTCTGCTACGACTGCAGCAATTACCAGAATTTTTACCACCAATAGAGGAAGAATATTTAGATCCAAATGCCGATGACGCTTTTTTGCTACCGGAATCGGCACAACGAACTGCAAATATCAAGACAGGGTAAGAATATTACTGATCATGCTTTGCCTACTTCTTTTGCATTTCTTTCAGGGCTTTTGTGTTCACATGGAAAAGTGCTTTTGCTGCCGCAATAACTTTAGTGATAGTGCTTGCTGCTGCAGCGCTCATTACGCCCTCGTTTATTTTTACATTCCGAAACAATAATGGTGAAGAGAAAAGTATATCGAGAATGTGCTCAGAACTTTGTATTTTCCGTTTTTAGTGAAGTGTTGGTGTTGGAACGGTGGCACTTGCCAAGCGAATTATACGTGTGTTTGTCCGGCAGGATTCAGTGGCAATATCTGCCAACAACGTAAGCATAAATTTGAAATTTACTACCAAAATGTGAAAGTGTGTCACTTTTCAATCAAGGAAAGGTGTGTCGATCGTTTTCTGTATGTACAACTTTAAGTTTTTCAATTTAAAGAAATTCAAAATAAATTAAAAGTTCCACTAAACGAGTACTTACAGGATGGGTACAATTCACATTCAGCAGCGATAAATTTCTATTCATTGAGGGAGTTGTGATCCAGTGGCTGTATAAGCAAAAAATGAAACACTGAAATGTGGAGATTTTTTGAGAAAAATCTTTGAAAAAACTTACAAAATTTTTTGGAAATTTAAGAAAAGTTCCTGGAATAACTGGAAAATATGAAATTTTAATCTCTTCGGCACTGACAATGTATTTTACGTCCTTCTCTAAAAAGCTCTTCCTTCACTTATTTTTAAAAATATTTAGCTATCTGTAATACGACGTGCAACAACGGTTACTGTTCAGCTCCACAAGTATGCTCATGTTGGTCGGGATGGAACGGAACATACTGCGATAAACGTTAGTCTCTAACATGGTTTTTTAGAATGTGTTACATGTTTTTCTTATATTTACTGTAGCTATATGCAGCCCTCAATGTATCCAGGGGAATTGTACGCTACCAGCAACATGCAGGTTTGATTTATATCCCAATTCATTCTGTAAATTTTCTTCGTTTACTTTTTTTAGTTGTTATACGGGCTGGTCGGATTACAAGTGTAGCACACGTTCGTTGCTGAGGAACAAAAAGATCTGCTAATCTTTTACCTTTATGTCATTTCAGCTATTTGCACACCATCTTGTGTTTATGGGAATTGCACTCTGCCTAATAATTGTCTCTGTTCTGCAGGGTGGTCAGGAACAAGTTGTTCTTCACGTATGTATTCCTTTTTAATTAAAGACCTCAAAAATAAATGAGTCTCTTTTCAGCTGTATGTTCACCAAGTTGGTACGATCAATCACTGATCTTTTTCGCATAATAGTAAAACCTTTCTTTTCTAATGAAGTGTCCACGGAACATGTACTAATCCGAATCAATGCACATGTACTATCGGTTGGAATGGTACTCAATGCCAGTATCCCGTATGTTCTCCATCTTGTCGAAACAATGGAACGTGCTCGAATCCAGCTACTTGTACCTGTACTGCTCAATGGAGCGGCACTATCTGTCAAAATCGTGAGTTTTCCCTTTCTCCATGAAACGATTGTCCACAAATTGATATTTAGCTATATGTCCAAGTCCATGCCAGAATGCGGGTAATTGTACAGCTCCTTCGACTTGCACGTGCACATCTCAGTATATGGGACCTACATGTACCATTCGTAAGCAGATTAAGCAATCACATTCTCTTTCGGCTCAAAACCTATATGACTTTCTTTTAGCAATTTGCCAAGTAACTTGCTTGAATAATGCAACTTGCTCAGCTCCTAATACATGCACGTGTACAACCGGTTATTCTGGACTTCAGTGTCAAACACGTGAGATTAAGTTAGAACTGAATAACTTTTACCACAATACAATAATTTTTATAGCTATATGTTCGTCGCCTTGTTTGAATGGAGGGAATTGTACGGCTCCAAACACTTGCACGTGTCCAACGACTTTGTATACGGGTGCCACCTGTCAGACACGTTAGTATTCATAGCAATTTTTCTATAACATAGGCCTCAGTGTATGATATACACATAGTGTCTACCGTTTATGTGCGTAAGTATATTGTTTAGAATTTGATCGAATCGTTCAGAATCTCTAGAAATTCTCATCAACCTCAGGCTATAATCTCCACTAACCAATATCTTCTTTATCCCATGTAAATATTTTCGAGTCAGAAGCGGGTCTGAAAAAGCGTTTTCTTCTGCGTTTAAGCGCTGCATATACGCACCATTTGACGATCTAGAGGCGTCATATAGTGTTTAAATATAGTTTAAACGCGTTTATACGGGGTTATTCTCTGTTCTGGCGCGTCTAAATGCGTTTCACCTAGACGCGTTTAGGTAGTGGAAATATGCACCATTTGACGCTATCTAGACACATTTGGCGACTAAACATGTTTTTTTTTAAACTTTTTAATTTAATTCTTTTTTCAGAAAAGTTTTTTTTGTTCAACTAAGATTCTTAACCCCTAGAAGACCGCTAGTCTTCTATTATGTCCGTCAAAAAATCGAAAATTTTTAAAAAAATTTCTCCAAAATGTACTTCTGATAGGGGCCGGACTTCAAATACGCCGGTGGTTACGTTACCGTTGGACTATTAGCAGGCGACAAAATTTGACCGCAATAGAAGACGATCCTCTAGAACTCGACTTGTCGGACAAAATAGAAGACCAATTGGTCTTCTGTGAAGTTCAGGGTCTCATAGCCAGCTACTAGAGACGAACAGGAGGAGAGAAGAGCTTAACTGATATGAAAGAAAGACATGTATAGAAGATGTACTTACGATGATTCGAACATGCGTTCTAGAACAGAAAGAGAAATTACAAAGCAAAATATTTATCGCTTAGCTAACTGAGCTTGGTATTTGCTCTATATTTTGTTGGTCTGTGGGTTTCAGAGTGAGAAACAGTAAAAAAATAAGAGCATGAAAAGGATGAAAGTAAATATTTTGTTTTAAAGTACTCCTTCCTGAAATACCGAGAGAAAACCTGTTTCTGAGAAACTTCTTCTTAGAACTGGTACTTCCGTGGCTTTTTTTGTCAGTATTGAGCGTATTCTAAATATTTCATCAGGTGTACTACTTGGAATTTAAAACTTCTTTATTTTACACGTACTTTCTTTATTTCTAAATCAACTCGAGACTGAAACACGCTGATCTCTGTAGACGAACGATGGGAATCGAACACGGTGAGAAAGAAAAGTAACACGTGTGTATCGGCGGTAGTAGGAGTTTTCGGAGAACAACAGAACGCGTCTGTATGATTTGTTTTGAGATTCTGACTACGATGCTTCCATAAGGAACTAATCGTGTACTCGTTTACTACTCGATTATGTGTTCATGAGGTATTGTTGCCGAAATCTCAAAACAAATCGTACAGAGCTGTCTGACTTCTCATTTTTTAGACAAATGTTTGCTCTACATTCTTACGAAATGCCAAGCTTTGGAAAAAATATAAAATCCGTAGTCAATTACCCAGCGCATGCCTCAATTTACAGAACGTCCCATATCAGCAAAACTAAGGGAAAAACAAGATGATACAAGCTCAGGGTCTTCTGTAAGTTGAATGCTGTTTCATGAGAAAATATCATAAAGAGCTTGGAGACGTCTCATTTTCTTGTTAAAATTTTCTAACCGAGTAGAAACGAGTACACGATTAGTCCCTTATGGAGGCATCGCTGCCAAACTCTCAAAATGAATCATACAGAGCTCTTTTACATTTCAACATTATAAACACTTTTAGTGCTGAATGAATATACAAGTTACTTAAGCAAAATGTTACGGTTGGCTACAGTAAAAAATAGGGAAGCACAAGTCTGTATTGGACTTGAAATACACTTGAACTGCATTTGATTGGTCCAGCATATCTAAGGCTCATAAGAACAATTATTTAAGAATAATTATTTTATCACTTCAAACTATTATTTTCGTTATGTATACTCACGTCTGATCGATGCTGATTTGATAGCTAAATCAGAATTTATGTTTTCAAAGGATTATTCTACTTGGCTTTGGGTGATTTATTTTCGTACTTGACCAAAACTTTTGAAATAATTAATGAGCAATTGACTCCATCTTTTACATAGATTCACTCTATTGGACGGTTAGAAAGACTTATTCGCTTTACGGTCATAGTCATCATATGATGATTATCTTTCTGATGCAAAGCAGTATTTTTTTACCAAAACAAAGTTTTATCTATGCTTTTTTTTACTATCAACGAATTACCGGAAGATTTTCGATAGTAGAACGATCGATAGAGTTTTGTACGTGCGACATTCTCATCTATTGGGCTTTGAAGAAAGATTTCTCTTTTTGGTTATAAGGAAGAAATAAAGAAAAAGGCACTTTACAAGAGCTTTTTTGATCTTTTTTTTAACTCAACCACAAAGAGTTTGGTTTTCTATGTTTTTTGAAGATCAGAGTTTGCTCTTTCCAACAGAAAAATAATTAACTTTCTCTAACATCAGGAGCATATAGAAATAATGCTCGAGATTTGTCCAATTACTTATCACTCATAGGTAAGTGACTTCAAATCGTTTTGAAACTAATAGTAAGCACAACCACGTGACTCAGCGTGGTTGATTAGCTCTATCTTGACTTGTTTTGGAATGATAGAAGACCAACTGGCTGAAATCGGGATCTCCGAAAATGCTTGTAGCTGATGAACGGAGCAAGCAAGTAACGTCGGCTGTAGATTTCCTCTACCTAGGATGTCCTCTACAAATCCTCTGCAGATTTATAGAGGACATCCTAGGCTATCTTGTGCACAGTTTGTACATGGAGGACTCTATGGAACATCAGAGAACAGGGACCGAATATTTTGAAGAAGTGTGAGGTACACCATCTGAAAGTTCGAGTTCTCCAGGCCTTCATACATGAAACGACAGAGTAACATCTCCTTCTCAAAGTAGGAAAAACCGCAGATCTCTCTCTCTTATCGTTGTCGAGGTATTCAAAATACCGTCACACGCACGGGTTGTCTAATGGACAGTAGCTACTGTGCGTGTCATTTACACAGCAATATTTTTGGCATCTAATGTTTCTATATTTAGCGGTGTGTTCTAACACATGTATAAACGGTGGCATCTGTTCGGCGCCTGCAACGTGTAATTGTACATCACAATGGACGGGTGCAACTTGTGCAACCCGTAAGTGACTAAACTTGACTCAAAGCAAGCAATTTAATCATAATCAAATCTTTTAGCTGTTTGCAGCAGTCCTTGTCTCAATGGAGGAAATTGCACAGGTATTTACTTTTATTATTAAAAATCACATCTGTCGTTTTATCAATAGTTCTTTTTTTTAGCACCCAACATGTGCACATGCATCGCTGGTTCCTATACGGGAGCCCAATGTCAAACACGTTAGTATATGTTTCAGTATGTCCAATATCTTGCCCGTAGTTTTCATGACTGCACACTTCCACGCTCAATAGGAATATCTTTTGAGAAAAACTTCTTTTGATTTGAAAAGCCAAATGTCGTCTACAAGCCAAACTATTTTCTAAAGGACCCTGGCGGATTTGGTGACCCCCATTGAAGCAAGAAGCTAAGTATACAGTTTTGTGAAGCACCTCAAGACGCATCGAACGGTATATAGTGAAGGTCGTTTTCATACCACTATGCAAGATCTAGAGTCAATTTTCTGGTCCGCCGTTACGATAGTCATCTAAACCTATATCGATTTTAGTGCTAATTACAAGAAGCGAAAAAATATTCCCAATCTATCCTTTTGTAGATGTCGTCTTGGGCTACACGCTGATATATTCGACATTTCTGTTTGCCTCGTATTGATGGAGAAAAATGAGACCTTTCATCGATTTGTATGGTTTATCGATTTTAATGTTTCTCAGTATTTGGAGTCGTGAACCTCACAAGAGAAGTGAACAGAAGCCAAACTTTGCCAGAAACTGCGTGCGAGTCTGCTCTACAAATGCACTATTCTAAAATTCATCTAAGGGGGGCGCTTCGTGCTCAAAACTGCTTTGCATTGAAAAGACTTTTCTCGCGTTAAGCGAGCGTTACTCAAAGTATTTACATTCTTCCACCTCTTTCACCTAGACCAAATATCAACTATTATAAGCCGTTCGATAGAAAATTTCACGAGCTTCCGAATGATATATAAGACAGTCTTAAGAAAACGTAACTGGGTGGTCTAAGATCCGAAATAGCCGGGAGCATCCCAGCAAACTGCTAGGTCAGCGTTGTTCATGTCTATAATAATGACTAATTTTCTCGTTTACCACTCGACTTTATATATCATTCGATAGAGAATACCATTGGATAGCCCTTGAAATTCTCTACAACGTGAGAGCGTCAGAATATCCGGGCAAATGGAGCCAGTCATTAAAGATATGGAAAAGAAGCGTTTGGGTGTTATCTATACAGTACAGTGTGTGATAATCACAAGAACTCCTTTGTTTTAGATCTTTTAGGAAAAGCTGGAGCCAATCTGAATACTGGAAAACCTGACCGCTGGAAAACCAAGTCTTTGTTTTTCGGTCAGAAAATTTTACAAACCATATAGCCTGATAGAGCATAGAATTCTGAACATAATAAGACGTCTCTCAGCTGTCTGAAATGCTTTGTCACCGGAATGTTTTGGTAATTTTAACGCCCATTGTAGCCGTTCGTAAATCAACTGTAGCTACGTGAAAAAGCATTACAGACAGTCGGGAGATATCCTGTTTTGTTCAGAATTCTATGCTCTATCAGGCTATATGGTTTCCAGGGGGTCATCAAATCCGCCAGGGTCCTTTAAATGGCTTTCCTGAATAGAGAGGAAGAGAGGTCAAACTCAAATATTCATCACTACAGGCGATTGAACCAACAAATTTCTGTTTTACATTTTATCAATGTTGAAGATATAGCGAAAACTCGTAAGATAAACTAAAATATTTTTATTAGAATTTAGCAAGACGTGTTGTTAAGTACTTTAACCAATGTGCCAGAGCTTTCTAAAATCATATCTTTGTATATGATCACATACATTTTTCTCAAAGCATGTGTTTCTTTGGCGGGCAAATCTCATGCGGTTAAACTGAGTTGCCTTTCTGATTTATACAGTACTCAACTTTTCAATCTTTGGTTTTAACCACATTGTCTGCATTCTTTTTCTACTTCGAAGAATAAGGAATATTTCCTGATAAAGTATAACTCTGTTTCAGTACATTTGAATTATACTAGACCGACAGGCTTCTTCAAGTACTTTTACCGTTTTAGCGATCTGCAGTCCCACCTGTTTACATGGGGCTACGTGTACTGCTCCCCAACTATGCTCTTGTACATCATCATGGACAGGATATTTATGTGCTACACCGGTGTGCAATCCATCATGCCAAAATTACGGCAATTGTACAGCGCCAAACAACTGCACCTGTTATCCAGATTGGACTGGATCCGTGTGCCAGACACGTGAGCACTGACGGCAACGTTCGAAATGTGAAAACTATCGAATTTCCGTATTACTTTAAGCGGTCTGCCAAACAGCTTGCATAAATGGTGGCACGTGTATCGGACCTAATATGTGTAATTGTGTAACTGGTTATACAGGATCTTATTGTCAAACACCAATTTGTCTACCGATTGCAGGATCGGAGGGCTCCTACGTTGCTCCAACGGCTACATGTCTCAACGGAGGGACATGCACGGCTCCTCAAACATGCACCTGTAACAGCTATTGGACCGATGCCTTCTGTCAAACACCTGTTTGTTATCCACCTTGCATTAACGGTGGAACGTGCACTCCAGCTGCCAGTGGACCAACAAATCCAAATTCCTGCACATGCATCTCATACTGGACTGGAAACTACTGTCAAACACGTGAGTGAAGAAATTAATAGCTTGCTGGCGATAGCTAATGAGAACGACAAAGTTTACTAATTTTGATTTATGAACTGCAAAGTGGTATTTTCCTTCTATTCTGTCTCGCTCAATTAAGACATTTACTTATTATGCTATTATGTGTAAAAAAAGGGAAAAAATTTTCATTTTAAAAGATTTTCATGCTTTTCCTTACCTTGAATTTACGTAAACTAGACAATGGAGAGGAAAATGCCCTTTTCGATCGTAATTCAGTAGGTATACCGTTATGGACCTGAAGATGGAATGCGAGAGATGCTCTCCAGCGCTTCTGACGAATGGCTTCACCATAGAGCGATGACGTTTTTAACCGAGATTTGACTCGATGAGTTAGAGAAAATCTATCATGCCATCGGTTTATCGTAATAGCCGTTTGAGAGTTACAGGCACCATAACGGTGAAGTGAGCCTGCTGTTCGTCCCATTACCACTTCAAAAACCTTGACGGTAAAGACAAACATATTTACCATAAATAAAGCAATCAAAACTAAACGCATAGCGTACTCTGTTTCAAAAATATCTCTTATTTATGGCGGTAGGGCTAAACTAGTACGTGAGAAACAGTGATGTTTTGACAACATCTTAAAAATCGAACAAAGTATGCACCCGTGTTGATTGCTCTACCGATGGGGGAATGATGAGATTCAGAAGATTTTGTCTCCGCTACAAGACAAAAAAAGCAGCCCAATGTATCATTTTTTTCCGTAAGAAAGTTTTGAAGGATGACTTCTTAGAGAAACTTTTTGGAGAGTTAAGGTAACTCCTACCCTGTAAAAACCACCTGGTTTTGTATTGAGGCAGAACTAGGTAGTTTAGATTGGATTTAAGAAAGTTTTCATTCTTGAGCTCAGAAAAGACAGTTATACCCTTACAAGGATTTTACAATTGTGCTCATTGTTTTTGAGCTTTATTAGACGCATGTCCTTAAACAAGCAGCTTTGGTGACGACATATATAATATCATATGTATTATATATAAATTTTGCAGCTTTGCTCAGTATCCGAAGTCACACATGCGGATTTCTCCTCCAGCACATATTATTATTAGGTGATACTCAATTAAATGTATGTTAGATTGAGACTATCTACTGTTTTATTGACCAACATCTCTGTCCATAAAAACCAGTTGTTATTGCCATTGTTATTTCTTCTATATAGCTGTGTGTTCTCCGACTTGCAGCAATGCTGGAACATGTATGCGCAGTCTCAGCGGTTACAATTATCCCAATTATTGTGCGTGCAACGCCTACTGGTCAGGAAGTTATTGCCAAACACGTAAGTGGAATATGTTGTATTCATGCCTCATGACTTGAGAAAACTGTCAGTAACATCTTCCTCAATAACAACAATACAAAAAAAATCTTAACTTTATCAGAATTTACAAATGGATCTTTTCTACACTCGTTATTTTATCTAGAGGTTTGTTCGCCTGCTTGCATCCATGGTGGAACGTGTTCAGTTGGTCTCAGTGGACCGACAAATCCGAATTATTGTTCCTGTATTTCTTACTGGACAGGAAGTTATTGTCAAACGCGTATGTAAACAGTCATTTTTTCTACGAAAATGCATATGTACTGAAGAAAACTAACCATTTTCTTCATTTTTAGCTGTATGTTCACCAGCTTGCATCAACTCTGGTACCTGCACACCTAGTAGCAGTGGTTATACTTATCCCAATTATTGTACGTGCAACTCCTATTGGACTGGAACTTATTGTCAGACAGGTAAATTAAAACAAATCTGATAGTATCCGCAATCTCCATTTAGTTCTCTGAGATCGTTTTGAGGAGAGCATTTTAGACTGTCGAAAAGGTTTGCCGTGACTATCAGAACTAGCTCTTAAGCCAGCAGAAAGTATTTAGCTCTCATTACCAATGTTTTAGCTGTGTGTTCCCCAGCATGTATTAATAGCGGTACATGCACGGCTTCAGCAAGTGGATCAACGACTCCAAATTATTGTAGTTGCGTGGCAAACACTTGGACAGGAAGTTACTGTCAAACACGTATGTTATGCGTTTTTTACCTCACTGCATCATATTGTTTCAGGGTTACTTTTGCACAAAAGTCGACGATTGTAAAACTAACAAGAGAAGCTATATATCGTTTCTTTTGGTAGACATTAAGTTGAAAATCCATCAACCGAATTTATGCTTACGAAATTAATCTCCGGTCTAAGAAATCGAATACCTGCTACCAAAGCTCTCATCTTCTATCAGGGCTCTTGGATAATGTAGTATAAATTGACTAAGGAACTATCTATCCCGGCTCAAAAATGATAAAGCAAACATATGAGTTTTAACCATCGGTGAGACGGGTGTTTGTATCCGATTGCCGTTAGCTGATATAATTTAGGTTATGTTTTCAAGTGATCGTAGAAGTTTTGATGAAACCCTTTTCTCATCCAAACATTTCAGTAGGTTTAAGAAAATTCGTTCTTACAGTAGCGCTCTTATTGGCGTCATAAGCACTAATTACAACATGATGCACCACCTAGCGTATTCTATATAATGAAACTCAGAATTACTGAAACGAACTGATAAATCTGGGAACACAGGTACGTTTCGGTAATTCTGGCCCACTCTTTATACGTCAGACGTCACTAAAATAACTCGGTGATCCGACCGTCAGTGGTGGTCGCCCATCCACTTACTAATCGTCGTTCTGATGTTTTATTTAGTTCAACTCCTGTGCAAAAAGCTAGGGATTTATATAAAATACAAAAAGATTTTACAGAGTGCATATATTCACAGTATTTCCACCATAGTCTTTTATTTTTTATATAGAAAAATGTTCAATATGTTTTCACAGAGAATTAGTTAGCACTATCCATTCCAAAATACAAGACCCGTGGGTATTTTTTGAATAACTTTTGATAGGAATGAGATAGAGACCTGCGATTTTCGCTGTTCAATAGCCAAGACTTGAGCAGAACTTTTCACAAGCGAAAGCAACTTTTGAAAAAATTCCAGAGATCGGGTTTTCAGAGGATCTTTGGAAAACCAGCTCCGTTCTCAGAAAACTAACATACAATGTTAGTAATTTTTTTGCATGTGTAGATAGTTCGGACGTTACTCTACAAAACTATGCAAGTCCCGGTTCTCTAGCTATCGTCGTTCGGGCAGGACTCGCTTTCCCCAAGCAAGTGTCTATCTCCGAGCAGACATCTCTGGGAATCTCAAAATGCCGTGGACTATAGGTAATCGACTACGCTGAGCATAGTAGCAACATTTGTTTTTGTGTAGAAATGAATATAACTTCGCCAGAGGCATTGTTGTGAAAAACCGGTTTTTCGCCTGTTACTAGCAAAAATTAAAATCCTTATATCTCGATCAAATCTCATACTGACTCAAGGAAATTTTCAAGAAAGGCTTAAAAGGTGCCATATGTTGGTGACCACGCCGAAAACGTGATTCAGCAGAACACTGATGCTCGGAGGTTTTTCAGAAGGTTTCTGGAAAACCTTAAGTCAATGCCCAGCTCACATTCACCTTTTTCGTCTTCGATTATGTTTTATCAGCTGTCCTGAGCGTTTTCTGAAAATTTCCTTGAGTCTGCATGAGATTTGATCGAGATATA
>CAJNOQ010003236.1:0-20921 GCA_905250885.1 Didymodactylos carnosus | reverse complement strand
GTCGTAGATTAATAAACTATCAAAAAGGGTTTATTGAGACCAATAAACCTTTTAAAAAACGCTTTTCCGTTTTTTATATCCAAAAAACTAAAAAGCGTTCGTGACAGATGCAAAATAAAAAACGGGCAGTTTTTTATCAAAAATTAAAAGCGGGCAGTTTTTTATCAAAAATAAAAAACCCTTTTCAGTTTCTTGTCGAGTCTGAAAAACTAGCTAAAAAACTCTAAAAACTGAAAAGGGTTTTTTATTTTTGATAAAAAACTGCCCGTTTTTTATTTTGTATCTGTCACGAACGCTTTTTAGTTTTTTGGGTGTAAAAAACGGAAAAGCGTTTTTTAAAAGGTTTATTGGTCTCAATAAACCCTTTTTGATAGTTTATTAATCTACGACTATTTTTTACAGTGCAGCAATGCTCGCTAACTGAAGTCTTTCTTGATGAATTATTATTTCGAGCATTTTTCGCCTTACCGAAAGCCTCGAGTACTGGATTTGACTGCACTATTTGATCCTCGAGATTTACATGCTTACAATAAATAAAATAAAATAAATATGATAAGTACTAAACATGCATATTACATACAAAACAATAACACAACCACTGTATGCCTATAGATGTCTTACGAATCTTGAAGAATTATTATTTCGAGTTGTTTTAGCATTACCAAATGCTTCAAGTACAGGATTTGACTGTACAATCTGATCTTCTAAATTCGCTTGCTGCTAGGGATGGAAGAGAAGGAAACATTGAGATTTACATGCATGTTGTAATTTGTGTATATTTGTATGCAGATTCGTCAAGTCAATAGATTAGTGCACAATCATAATGCATTGTAGCGAAATTGTGGTAGGGATGCTAGTACACTTGATCTCTGGGTGCTCTACTTACGAATCGAGAAGAATTATTGTTTCTAACAGTTTTAGCATTGTCGTAAGGTTCGAATACAGGATTAGCCGAAATTATTTGATATTCTAAATAGTATGCACCCGTTCTAGAGCTGGTGTTTGGGTATCCGAGAAAACGTTTATTACTCTTTAATTAGGGGTCGCTCAGAGTTGCATCTCATTTTGTAGAGAAATGTTTGCTCTACAAAACTCACTAGTCTAAAAAAATGTAAGGTTAATTGTGTCAAAAGTACGGTTCATCTAAAACAGTGAAAGTGTTAGAATTGTATCCCCAACAGTTCCTATGTTTCTCAATACTCATATTTTCAACATAGTTAAGTTTAAAAGTTTTTGGACCAGTGAGTTTTGTAGAACAAACATTTCTCTACAAAATGCGACGTTTATTATTTGTTAATTAAGAATCGCTCAGAACGGTTGCAGAACGGTTTCTCAGATAACCAAACATCAGTTGTAGAATTGATGCATAGAGACCTACTTCTAAAGTTATTACTTTTCCTTCCTATACATAAACATGGTTACTTATATGTATCTGTTTCTTTTTAAAAGAACAATATGGTTTTTTTTTCTAAAAACGCAGAATTGAATTGTTTTATACATTACCTTGCCCTCTCCTTTTTTGACACTGGCTGCAGCTACATAAGCAAAATATTGGATGACCTTTTTCGTATTTTCCGTTTTTCCTGCGCCACTTTCTCCAGTAATTAACATAGATTGATTTTCTCTATCTAAATAAAATAAATAGGTAATACGCACCAAGGAGAGTATCTCTTCCTTAAATGTTAGTAAACAGTCGAACGTACATGAAGGATTAATTTATGCACAAAGTGATACAGAAAATGTGTCGGAATTACATTTAGTTCTAAATTTTTGAAATTTGTATTGCAAATCATAGTTGTTGATAAGCACAGAGTACAGTTTTGTGTTTTATGCAAATTGGTTTGGTTACAAAACAAGGTCGACTTAAACGCGCGTGACGGAATTACATTTTTTCAACTTCTGGGCTCTGTTTCTCCTCAAATACTGAACAAAAGATGACGAAATTTTTATCAGAGATGTGCGGTAGAATGGCTTGGTTTGTATCAAAAATTTCAAATGCGTCGGTTAAGTAGAGCGACTTTTATGAGCAAAATAGGTATCGTGACGGAATTACATTTTTTAGCCTTTTTTCTAGTGCTCTACAAACTTTGAAAAATGCTCTAAAACGAAACATATTCAGAAAAAAAGTCTAATGCAAAAGTAGAGCATGAAAAGAGCTTTCGAATCATCTCTTTACTTTCACTCAAAAATGCTTAAATGAAAAGAAACAAGCGAAATGGCTCCGTGACGGTATTACATCATTTTTTTGCTTTCTTTTGCGGTAGGTTTTATTGTTATATTTCTACCAGTATAAAAGACTTCTATAAACTTGATCTGCACGGAGCCTTATGCAATCGAGTGCCCTCTATCAAACTAAGCAAAAAACGGTGGAAGAAATGTTTTTGATTTTCGTAGAATTGCTCCAAAAAAAGTATCATTTCCAATTCGACAAAAAATCGGCAAAAACCAGCAAAAACTTGTTTAGTGTGCAAAATGCGTTTTTTAAGATTGTTTCGGCAAAGTCAGTAGCGCATTTTATAGAGAATTTAATTCTTTATCCACTGATATACTTTCTGAAACTTTTTAAAAAACTAAGTAGGTCAGAAAATTGAAATAAAAAAACTTCTAATAAATTTTAAATTTGAATTTTCGATTTAAAAATTTGAGTTTCGTGAGTTCTTTTTAAAGTTGATATTCGTAATCAGCGCAAAAAGCTGCGTCTAATGAGGTGCTTTTAAGGCTGGTTTGAGAGAAAAAATATCGTTCAACCCACCGCAGCTGACAGTTACGCGTTTTAGCCGAGGTACAAACTGCTTTAACTAACACGTAGTTAACTGAATTTTGAAAAGTCTGTGATAACTTTTTTATACAAGTTTATTTTCATTCAGATCTATCGCCTGTCATGCTTTTCACAGAAAAGAGCGTTAATAAGAACGAATTTATTTGAAACTACGTTTGGTTCCGATGTGGTTCAAATTTTGATTTTTATACTTAAGTCTTCTCATCTTGCAAAATTAGACAGTTTTTTTAGAATGACAGCTTTTTCCTGGTTTGTGAGATTATTTTTTCAGTTTCTAATCGAAACCTGATCTGGAAATAGGATTGTTAGAAAGCAAGAAAACTATCAATAGTTTAATATCAGTTTTTTTTTAAATTCTTGTTAAAAGTATTGTATGTGTCTTATCGCTCTCTTTCATAAAAATAATTATTCTTTAGAAAAAATATCTATATTATCATAGATTAACAACTTGATTGTTTTCTACATCGAATATTTGTTCATTATCTGACAATATTGTATTCAGAAGTTTATTAGACTCATGCTCCCATGTATGTACGACTAAAAGATTTTCCTCCATGAATATGAGAAAATTGAATTATTTAGATACGCAAGTATCCAAAAAACTTTACTTCACACCACATATTTGAACAATTAGTTACAATTATTTGTTTCAATGTTCTTCATTATATAATAATGTTTTTTCATAATTTCTTATGTTTTGAGAAATGCAGTATTAGCTCATCTTTTCTATGTTATCTTTATGTAATCAATTTATTTTTAGATCTAGAATATATGTGACGTATATGTCAGCCGAATTAAGTTTCACAATGATGTATAGTTGTTGACTGATACATACATATACAACCTTGTACTTTCTTATATGCGTACACATTTTTCATTTTTCTTTGATACTAATTATTAATAAATACAAAAAGAAGGTAAATCGCCTACTCAGAATAGGAAATAGACGCTACAAATGTTGTTGATGTTCTTGTCATTAGTTGTTGAGGTGATACAATCTATAACATGTTCTAGATATTAGAGCATAGAGGATTAAATCACGTGCCACAAATAATATGTGTCCTATGTGGAGGTGCATAAAATGTTAATCTGAGAGAGAAACCAAAAACCATAAATCATGATCTCTGTGATGTTTGTCTCATATTTTCTATTTATAAATCGAGGTAAACTAGTGATAGTATTAGAATTGCCTAAAGAATCTAACCTTATTTACACAGAGAGAAGCCTGTCATTATCATTATTTCTGTATATGAAATTTATCATTCATCTTACACCTAAAGTAAGTTAATTGTTGTACGCTTCAAGTGATGTTTACTTTTACTACATATAAATAATTAGTGATCTAATTTGTTCAAAATAAAAGTTATACTGATTAAAAATAAATAATCTGTTATTTAAAAAAATTGATTACTTACCTCTTAACATGTTTGAATAAGCATTATCAGCAATGGCAAACAAATGTGGTGGAACTTCGGTACGCTTTTTTCCACGATACATCATTACAACTTTCATCGTATAAATTGGTAAACGTTTATATGGATTGATGGCAACACAAAATAATCCCGAATAGGTCTAGAATCAAGAGAAAGTAACAATCATATAGAAAGGCAAGCTAATACATGAAAACTTACATAAATTAACCAATTTTTATAACGTTCACGTAAATTATGAAGTACACTCGCGTCATTTAAATATGTTAAATTGGCCATATCATCACACATTTCAAATTTTGGTGGATTCATTTGTTGAACATCATCTTTTTTTAATGTTAGACTCTGAAATAATTTTAAAAAAATGTACATTTTGAATATTCTTAATAGTTAATCATGCATACATCTCCTTTGCTTGTTTTAACGGTAACTTCTTCGCCTTGCGTTTCAACTATTTCAGCGGCAATAAACGATTCTTTTGGATCTGGTACCCAACATGCTTTTTTACCATCGAACGGTTGTGCTTGAAGTTTTATCCGTTCCTCAGTTGTCATTGTCAAAAATTTCATTGACTCTTTTAATTCTGGATCATTCGGATCAAGGATCCCTTCAATTGACATTTTAGTCTATTGTATTCAAATGACTTATATATAAGTGTTAATTTTCGGATACTACAATAGGAATGAAAAATAGTTTTACTTATGGAACTAGAGTTAGATATTTAGAAAAATCTTACCGTACAACCACGAGTTCAAAACCGTGCCAAAATGTTTGACGTGTATACTAACAAGAATTTATACAGTCGTTAGTAGAATTGTATATATAGAGAGAGAGAGAGAGAAAAAAAAGATTGACATAGAATAAAAAACAGAATTATTCTAGATAGTTTTTTGTTCATCTTTTTTTTGGTGCATATTTTGTCCCCCGCTTCCTGCCAAAAAAATTAGACGATATTTTTTTTTCTTATCATCATTTTGCTCTATTTTTGTACCTAAGAAGCGAGGAGTGATCGATAACTGTATACAACACATTTATAACAAATGTAGGCCCACAACTTCAATCGTCTACAAACATATCATTCTAAGTACGTTTTTTCCAAAATTGGTAAAAGAACCTTGCATAGTGAATATATTGACAAATCATGTAATTCTATTTCTGGAATTAACTGTCTCTCTTTCTTATTCTTTCGTTTGTACTATCATCATTATTATATTACATTATAAAAATATACGCCTGTATGTATAATATTTATCCTTTCGTTTTCTTCTTCGGACTATTTAGTATTTATTATAGAGATTGTCTGGGAAACAGCAAAAAACTAGCTGATGATCGATGTCAATTTGTATGAAATCACTATATTTATTATTAGATAGTAAGATTACAACGTCTATGTATGTGTATAGATAACTCATCAAAATGATATAACCAATTAAATTTCAACTACCAGTAAAGAATTTTGTGCAAGTTAACGAGTAGAACAGTCACTAAAAGTTAAAAAATGCAAATATCTGCTTTTTGAGCTAATAAAAAACCACTAGTCGTATAATTAAGAGTTAGACTATCAAGAACTAATCATTTCTAACTATGCATACTCGTATAGGAATGTCTGTCTATAGCTATGTGACAATAAAAAATATAAATTATGAAACTAATTTAACATACTCCTACTATCTTCAGCGGCTACTTATTGTTGGGTCATAATTTTTCAGTATGAGTAGATAGATCTTGATGAGCTATGAAAAAGTTTTGCTAAACTCTATGAACGATTGAGTCAAGATTTTTACTTACATAAAGTAGCATATCTAATGTGAACAATTCTTTTGTAGTTTTTAAAATATCATGTATTGAGCAAAAAGTATAAAATATGAAAATCTTGCTATTGTTTAGCTAAACTTTTCTCAACAAGGAATTTCTGAAAATCAAAGTTATACGAGAGGAAAAATGTTAAGAAGCCTTAAAGCATAAAACTTTTTAAAAAATTTAACAGTTTTCAAGTCATTTAAACTCAACAACAACAGTCAGTCGTTTTAAACTCAAATTCAAAAAAAATTTCTTTAATTTACTTGGAACAAGTGCACTCAGACATGTATAGCATGCTTTATGATTGTCATTCACAATACGCTTCTAACGTCACTAGCATTGTATAGTTCTGTACTCTCCTATTATGCGTAATATTATTTATTATTCGTGTTGTGCAGTAGAAAAATTACATTCTCATGGGAGTAAATTTAAATTGACGATCAACTTTTTGGAGTAATGTCTTTTATATCCAAACTTCTTTAATTTTGAAAACGGCGAATGTTAGGAAAATACATTCAGCTAGACGTAGATACAAATGAAGTTTTTTATGAAACAAAATTGATAATAAGTACTCATCAACACGTCGTCGACATAGATAATACCTTAATACGTGCTATCGTCTGAAATTTGTATTAGTTATATCTATAAACACTCATAAACGTATAATTGAATAACGTAAAACACTGAAAGATTACCGAAACAAGTTATTTGACAACGCTACATAATTATTTATTGAGTTATAATAACAAACACTTAACCGTCTCCTGAACTGATATAAATGTAGATAAGATTATGAGGAATTTACCAAGTCACGTTTTATTAAGTAAGGAGAAGAGTTATCGAGCGAGATATTTAGAATTATGTGAAGATACGAAGATGATTCATACGTGATATGTAGTATAGACAACTTTTTCATTGAATGTCGAAAGTATATAACACAAACATTGTCAGATGATAAAAGATATGAAAGAGCCTGCTGCCATTATGGATAAACGGACATTCATTTATTCAACCCGTTGAAACTAAACTTAGTATGTAAATTTGGTTCTATTAAGGATCCGTTTCGATGGGATGCAAGTAAGCCATTTTTAAGGCACATTGAGATCGATAGAAAATATACTGAAATTTATACATCATGACCACATAGCTTAATGGTTATGCCGTTCATCACGCACTTCCAACTAGCAATGTTCGATTTCCAACCGCGGTTCTCTTATCTTCGGCTCTTCATCGGGAATCAGAAACGCGTTACCAGTTCTGGCAATGGAATCGAAACCACGGTTTCTTAGACGGTTCCTGTTTTTCGGAAGAGATCTTTCTTTTAACAAAACGAATTTCTAAGCTCGTAACCAGAACCGCGGTTTCTTTCTTTTCAGTTCTAAGTCGAGAACCGGAACCGCGGTTCTTTTCGTTTTGGTACTCGAACCGAGAACCAAGCATCTCTACTTCCAACGTACTGTATTCGAATCTTGATGCGAACAGGTCGTGTAGTAATCTTAAACAAATTACTGATGTCGCAGTATCTCGGCTCACCCGTTCGATAGCATACATAGTACATTATGACGTAAAACACAGCTCGTCTGGCTAGTTCGGCAATCTATATTTATATATTCATCCTGCTGTATGATGTGAGAATAGTTATACTAATTTGTTACGTAGATTGTATAATCAAGTTTACACTTGTAAAGTTGTGTAAAAACAAGATGTGTGTATTCTAATCTAGACTTCATGTATGAATTCCAACAAAATAGAGAAATGTGCCATAACGAACCTAGCTATAGGCACATTTAATACAAACTTGGTAAAAAAAAATAAACTATCAAGGTTTTCTTATCACAGGCTGTTATAGCGTATCGAATAAAGCAAGAAACAACAGCTTTTTAACGATTCCCACTTAAAGAACCCTACAAATTCATGACTCTTATTTCAGAAAGACTGTGTCTTTTCTTTCTATCCCATCTACAAGTAGTTGAAAATATTCTAGAGTACTATGATTAGAGATTGAACAGTGCGATCTAGGTATGGCTGACGTGATGTTATATCACGACATCCACCTACGCATCAACAAAATCAACAATACAATCTGTGCGGTGTCCTCTCAGTTCGTCCCAAATTGGCTTTGTAAGATCAAACAACATCAAAGGGGCGAGCAGGTATGAGAGTGAGCAATTTGGGACGAACTGAGAGTAAACCATCTGTGCAGCTAAAGACTCGAACTAACCATAATTATTCACTGGACCATCTCGCTGATAAGTACAAACTTTCACATTTTTGTTTGTTTCGCGATTATTGACTAGAAACAAAACATATCCCATAATGATCATACACAGCATGCCAGATCGATAGATAGACTTACCTGGTACAAGCCAGAGCTGGGAAAGTCAGGGGCGGCGGAATGGTTTGAAAGCTGTGGGGGCGGATTTTTTTTCCTGTAAAATCAACGAAAACTATCAGAGTATTTTTACATTATCTCACAACCTAGTGCCTAATGCCTCTACAGCTGTGGGGGCGACGCCCCTATTGCCTCTACGGTTCCGCCGCTTCTGGGGAAAGTCAAGTCAAAAATGACTTTGACTTGACGTCGGAAATTTTTGATGACTCATGACTTGACTTGACTTGACTTGTAACTTTGCATAAAAAATCAAGTCAAGTCATGAATATTTTTAAACAGCTGATGCAATCTAATTTTAAATGATAATTCATAATGATTTGGGAACGTTGATATTATAATATGTTAGAATTTACCCACAGTAACAAGACGCGCATTTTGCAATTGCATAGCAAGTCTGTGTTCTAATACCAAGGAATGGAGGCTTTTTTTGCTCTCTCTTCTATGCCGTTTTCTACGGGAAAAAGATTTCAAGTCATGACTTGTGACTTAACTTGACTTGGAAAACCCCGAGACTTGACTTGACTGGTGAAAATTTTTTATTACTCATGACTTGGAAACCTGTGACTTGCCCAGCTCTGGTATAAGCATGAAATTTGCGCCAATACGATGACGTTGTGTATCCGTGTAACTAAACAAACGTCCTTGTAACATTTTATCTGGTGATGCTTCGATACCAGGTGGCATATTGGCTGGTGAAAAGGCTAATTGCTCAATTTGTGTGAAATAGTTCTCAGGATTTTCATTCAATGTCAGTTTACAAACTTTATGCAAACACAATAAATGAAGCACATAGTTTAAATCTACATTTTTTCTCCTTCTATTTGTCTATCACAATCTTGCCAGCTTCTGTTTTCCAAAAATAATTAATCACAGCACATTTTCTTCCTTTGTTCTTTTGAAGTTCCCTATTTTAAAAAATACCAATTTCATCTGAATGTTGATCTATCTATAGCTGACATTTTCATGTGGTTCAGTAACCAATTTGTACATCTTTCTCGTTTCGGGCCAAATTCAGATTTCAGCGTTTGGTCGAAAATGCACAGTGTCCTGTCAGGACTTAAACTAGTTGGAATCTGGGCTAAAATTTCAGAAAGTATCGCTCATTTTATTGAGTTTTCAGCTTCTTTCTTGCTAATTACAGCGTTCTTAAAATAAAACGTTCGACGTGTAAGAAATGTTTTAATGATTTTCTACAATCGAAAGAAAAAAGGCAAAGAACCGCCGTTATTAGATTAAAAACTTCAGATAATCGCAGTTATGCATGTTTTATTCCCTGTAAAACCAGTGTTCAAATTTTTCTAGCGTTCGATAGCGTCGATCGCTTCAGTTATTAACCTGATATTTTGTTGATGCATAGGTGGGTGTCCAAATTATTATGGAAATGAATTTCACAGTCCTGATGTAGTATATCACGTCAGGCACATCTGGAACATGCAATGTATTGCCGGACTAGTTTTATTAGTTGAACAATGAGATAAGAATAAACGAAAAACATATAACCGAGAACACTTTTAGGCTCATACTTTCGATAGAGACAAAGAAAAGAGAACAACTGATTTGTTTAACAATAAAAACATCTGACTAACTACTAAAAATGCTAGTATAATTATAGAAAAAGCCGCTGAAATAAATAATAGAAAGTCGACGAAAAATCATTCACAAGCTCATCTGTTCTTATAGAGTCAAAAATATTTTAAAAAATAAAATAGTACCCAACAAGAAGAGTAATACAAAACACAAAAAAAAATCATTAATCAATTGCACTGAGAGACGATCACAGAGCAAACAAACAAACACAAATCAAACTCATTCTAGTCAACTCAACTACTTCAAACTCTTCTTTCTCGTCATAATTTTTCTTTTTTGTTGTTGCTGTTACAGACACACAGTTTTTCTAGTATTTTGATCGAACAGATTGGGCTGGTGATGATGACGTCTACTAAAAACAAACATATATGTAAAACAGTTGTGATCAATTGCATAAGTGTTTGAGATATTTCGAGAAAGCAAATTCATATACTGTTATATACTGAAAATATCCATGGTTTCGCAGTCTTCTCTTAGCTGATGTTCAGACTTAACAACATCGTCATAATAACCAAAAATGTACATCACGGTACTTTTGAAGAAAATAGAGCACCCTCCTATTACAACCTTTGCTACGCTAGAATCACTGTTCTCTCGAATAAGAGTCTTATTTGTTCAAAAGTAAGAACATTTTTATTTTAAGAAAACTGATGCTTCTAAATGACCATACTTTAATTATCACCATTTCTAAGTTAGGAGTATTGCGTAAGGTGACTAAGTCACCATCTCTGATCTCATATCAAAAGTTTTCGCCAATTATAACGAAATACAACATTACTAATCTACTTTTAGTAATGTATATCTCGTGCAAATAATAGCCATGTGCAAAAAAACACATATAATATTCAGTGTAACATGTACTTCCTTATAGTCAGTCACTGGAAATAAGAAGCTTCGTTACTCCAAGGAAGCGTTCAGCTATATTACAAAATTACGAGAACTGACTACTTCCTTAGCCGCACCTTTTTTGGTGGATCAATCTTTAATTTTTGTGCCAGTGTTCTTCCGAAATCATCATCAACATTGGCTAAAACAGCTACGGCACGTTTAACAACTTCTTTATCTGTACATTGTTCGAGATGCTCCACCATATTATTGATGATATTCTTACGACCTTGGTCATCTAATACTTGCTGAAAAATATCAAAGTAAATAATGACAATCGGTAGACAATGGCAGAAGTAGGATCATACCGTATAAAACACGCGTGGTTGAGTATAATTATCATCATCTTCTGACTGGTATCGATCAGTCATACCAACTTCATACATTGCATGTTCCAGATGTGCCTGACGTGATGTTACATCAGGACCATGAAATTCATTTCGATAATAATTTGGACATCCACCTACGCATCAACAAAATCAACAATACAATCTGTGCAGCTAAAGACTCGAACTAACCATAATTATGTGATGTATTCATTGGACCATCTCGCTGATAAGTACAAACTTTCACATTTTTGTTTGTTTCGGGATTATTGACTAGAACAAGACATATCCCATAATGATCATGCACAGAATGCCAGATCGATGGATAGATTTACCTGGTATAAGCATGAAATTTGCGCCAATACGATGACGTTGTGTATCCGTGTAACTAAACAAACGTCCTTGTAACATTTTATCTGGTGATGCTTCGATACCAGGTGGCATATTGGCTGGTGAAAAGGCTAATTGCTCAATTTGTGTGAAATAGTTCTCAGGATTTTCATTCAATGTCAGTTTACCAACTTTACGCAATGGAAATTCTTTTTGAGAAAATATCTAAATACACCAATACAACATCAGAATGACAATTACTACGAATACTGACTAGCTTTTACCTTGGTTAAATCAAACGGATTATAAGGGAGATTTTTCGCTTGTGCATCTGTCACAGTCTAAAGAGACGACAGCTTGAGCACAACAAACACACGATTGCATGTTCGTGCACTTACTTGAATGTACAGTGTCCAACTTGGATAATCTTTGCGAGCAATTGAATCAAATAAATCCTGAAGTGCATAATCTGGCTGTTCACCGGCCAAAAATTTAGCTGTTTTTGGTTCTAGATTTTTAATTTTTTGATCACACTAAAGCACAGCGCGTGTATATATGCAGCAATGGTGAGTTGATATTATGACTACTTACTCTCCAATGAAACTTAACCCAAACAAAATCATTCTTATCATTCACCATTTTAAAGGTGTGACTACCGTAACCATGCATATGACGAAATCCATCTGGAATACCTCGATCTGAGTATAAGATTAAAAACTAAACAGAACACAAACTACTAAACAAATAGTAGATAGGTTGTGGACATACTTGATGTGTTGCTTGAGGATTATTACCAAAGAAATCCCAAACCATATTGGCATCTTTTAAGTGAGTTTTTGGATTACGTTTTTGTGAATGAATGAACATTTGAAACTGAAACAGAATGGAAAAAATAGGAACATGAAATTAGGCTTTGAAATGTTTTAATACTTACTAAAAACGGATCCCGAACAAAGAATATTGGTGTATTGTTACCAACGCTATAAAAATACTTAGGAATTAGATTTAGGAGAGGCTAGATGCAAAAATCATTTTACATACCAATCCCAAATGCCTTCATCTGTATACATTTTGATGGCAAAACCACGGGGATCACGATTTGAATCAGCTGAACCACTTTCACCAGCTTATAAAACGAACATCAAAGTTAGTAACACAAAAAATTATTACAACTATACAAAGTGCTTCTACAATCATAAAATTTAGCATTCAAATCATAGACGTTACAGAAGATATTGCTTTTCTAACCGATTTGGTAAATGATATTTTTTTCGTAGTCTCAAAAACTCCGAAGAACAATCAATGTCATTTATGCTTCGAACCACACACTCTTTTTCTAACGGAAACGCGCCAATATAAGGTAAAATACTAATTCTTTCGTTCTTTACATTTGATTCCAATATCTATTTCATGCCTAGCTTTGCCTCTAAATTCTTTGGTGGTACGGAACAGTGCAGTGAATTATGTTGTCAAGCTGTGCAAATTATATATCTGGATGTAAATGATCTATGGGAAACGTGATCTGTTATTAAAAATTGATGAGAAAACCAATCTTCTGCTCTCGTTTGGTCATCGTTATATACCAGAAAAGTTTTAAGGTCAAAAGATTCATTCATTAAACACGATAAGTGTCAATGAATCATAGATGGTATGTAATATTAAGAGGGATCATCTGCATTTTGACAAGCATAAGACAAGACTGATAAAACTCAACCGAACAATATATAAGTATATATCAAGTGTGTCGCAATACACGTCAACAATATCAGCCGTGTGTATTAAAACTGCCGTAATAGCCGTAATATTAAAACTGAGATGTAAATAATGCACTTACCAACAGTTGAGAATCTCATTGCCACTCGTGTTTGTGTTCCTTTTTTGAATACTTTAGCTTTACACACATCCGATATATCATCAGTTGCTTCAAATACACCAAATGCACCACCTCTAGAAACATAAAAGAATAGCAAATATTAGTCTACTAGTTACCGTTACACAACGTTGATTATATTACCCTTTTGCATGAACAACTCGTTCTGGAACTCTTTCTCGATCAAATCTTGCTATATCTTCTATATATGCAACATCTTGTAATAACACAGGTCCACGTGGTCCGACTGTTTGTACATTGGCTCGGTCACCCAACGGACGACCCCAGCCTGTTGTTAATTGTTCTGTTTTCTATTTTAAATGAAAACAAATTAATACGTTTAAGTATTTGATCGATTATTTTAGTATATAACTTACGTGTGACTTTTTAAATTCGGGTAATTGAAAATCGGCAGGTCCCGGTTCTTTTGTTGGTTGTGATGGAGCAGCCATATTATTCGAGTATTTTTATTAAGAAAATAAAAAGATTTGCTTTTAATATATCTAAAATAAATTAAGAATGATTGTATATGCTCGTATAGACTTATCTGCATACATCACACGAGAAGAATATTATCGTTATTTTTCTTTTAATTAAGGGTTAACTGGAGTTTTCCAGAAAACTCATAGAACACGTTAAAAAATTCTGGGCAAAAATGCATCGATTTTCTTTTTCGATCTTCTATCACTGGTATAAATTTCAATTCGGTCCGACATCGGCTTCCCCAGTTTTCAAGAGGATCAAAAAAAAGAGAGGGGCGGGGTACCCTTAAAAGAACAAAAGTTAATGCAAAGGACAATCGTAGTTGATGTTCTAGTGAGTGACTCAGCTAATAAGTAGAGCCGTGCACAGACACCTTTTTCTGCTCATATACATCGTTTGACCAATGAAAGCGTGCTCTGTTGGGCCCAAAACGCATTAAAATGCGAATTTACTTTTGTCCGTGTCTATGCACATCTTTCGATTTTTTTAATTTATCCATGGGCATGTCTAACTAATCCGTACCTCTATATCGCTAAATATTTGCGGATATGTACTTGACAGATTACTATCATCTCAACTCTACTGAAAAATTGAAATAAAAACTGAGTGGAAGAACTTTCAGATTTCAGATTGTAAAACTTTCATTCAATGAACAATTTTTCTTCAATATATGCACGAAATAAATACGTTTTCATATGTCATACAAAAATAAATGATAAAATATTCCTTGGCTTAACTTGGACCTCTGCGACTCGGACTTGAGAACCTATATCCTGGTCCTTGGGTCTAACTGAATTTTTAATTTGGCAGATATAGATAAACGAGGCATTAGCCATTAGTCAGACTAGTTGATTTCTTTGCTTACAGTTGATCGTCAGGCTGAATACAGTTGAACTTTTCAGGAGAAACCGAATGTGAATAACAGATCATAGCGCTAAATATAAAAAGGTTAGCAATTTGAACCACTCGCGGAACTTCCTAGGATGAAAGATATAAGGTCCAGGTTCGAGTAAGATACGTCACAGGTCGCAAAGTCTAGGTCTGAATTGTGCAGGTCCAAGTCCGAACACAGCTCGTCTTTGCGGGTTAGAGCGCATTCCATGAAAAATAGGTTTTGCTGGTTCTTGTTAAACTTTCCACCGTTAACTGCATAGGCCATAGGTCTAGGTCCAGAAGTCGTGTATAGAAACCTGCATGGACACTCCTTTTTTGTCTATATCCATGGAATTTTCGCGTTTTTTAGTCAAGATTTGCGTATGAAAATTTTATTCCGTTTTTTTTTATTCAGCAAAAAACACGTTTTTCTTTGTATTGTTCGGTGTAGTAAAAACATGTGCTGAGAGAAGCAAAAAGAAAAGAAAAAATACATAGAATATTCTGTTTCTTTCTTTCTTACGGCGAAATATCGTATCACTAGTGTCCAATCAGTGTCCCATCAATTCTTCCTTTGGAAAAAATTAAAAAAATTTTCAGCTTGTTCATCTGTGTCAATGGACAAATTTAAAAATACTGTCCATGACCGTGGACATGTCCATCTAATACAGTATAGGTAGCGCTAGTAAACGGTGCGATTAATATCTTTTGCGAAAATAGCAAGAAAATATAGCTCAAGACAATAAAAGTGACGTAGTATGAGTAATCGAGCATAGTGGATTTAGCAGAACTGGTTCTAGGTACCTGAGGTATTTCTACAAAACATTTACGGTTTCCAGCAGTTTTTGGGCTGCTCTCGGTGAGAAATGATCAGTGAACTATAATATGATATATGACGCCTGAGATCTCTAAGAGGTATCAAAAAAATGTTCGCGGTTATGGGATAAAGTGACACGAATGACGGCACTTCTTCTGTAACAGAAAACAATATAATAGATAGATTTTTTGGAAGTAAAATTAAAGATATATATTTGGTTGCTGCAGTCAATGTGAAAATGCAAGCGGTCTCGCTAAATCCTTGTTGCGAACATCGACCGACGTCTAGGGTACCTGAGGGATGACTAAGATCTCTTCAGAAAACTTCCAATCCTAATCCACTTTCCTGATAAACTTACCGGTGAATCCCCAAAAAAACGTGAAATCCCTGGTGTGTCCCTGAACTAACGTGAAATCCCTAGGGAGTTACCAGGGTTTTTGTAAAATCTGTTTCTCCGCCTAGGAAAGTTTATGCTATTTTATGCCAACAGGATAGACGTGTCATATATAGAAGAACATTTTCTGAAAGTTTCATCAAGATTGAGCATTGGGAAAATTTGGGAACTCGAAGTTACAAAGGACGCTTTTTTGGAAAACCATTTCTTTCAGAAAAAACCTTTATATTTCAGCACGAAAAGTGCTCCAAGCAATATTTTTTTTACCAATCGATAGCTTAGCCGCTCAGCTTTAAGAATATATTTGTTTAAAATCTCAGAAAAACTAAACTTAAATAACTGAGATAAAACTTCAACGATCATGCGTGAAACACATGTGTTTTTGTGACTCATTTTTTTCGACCGATACAAAGTCTCAGAAAAAAAAGTTTTGTACCAAAAGATTGGACATTTGTTATTGTATACGTACCGCTATTCAAAATTTGGAAAATCTCACTTTCGATTTTTCATCTAATGTTAACTTGATTGCCCACTGTACTATATGAAATGAAGTTGTAAGAAAAACACGCAACTACTTCTTATTTTGTATAACTGCTTTAGAAAACCTTTTTCCCGACATAACATCATAAGCGTTTTGTTAACATAGGTTCATCTTGCCTGTTATTTCATGTTTATTTAATTCAAATGTCTTTGTTCGCTCTTTTGCTTATTCTGTACCATTAATAATTTTTTTCTTACTTCTATAACTAACCTAAGTTGCTCACACTCATTTTTTCTGTAGATTACAAGGTAATTCTTTTTTTTCCAGAAAGGCAATTGAAGAAATATAAATACAAAGGAAGTTTTGTACCAAGTCTCATATTAGCTTTGCTTTAGGAGTGCAAAATAATTAATTTCGGAAGACATATGTAATGTTATAGATGTTATAGTGCAAATTAAAATTCAGTGAAATTTAAGATTAAAATTTTAATCTCTATTAGTGAAAAATGAAATACAGATGCCTGCACATGGGCTGAAGCATGTATTCTCCATAAACCAGGTTTTAAACTGCAAGATCCAGCATACAGGCTTCCAGAGCTGGATGAGAACATCCGAGGGTATTGCAAGCTGTGAAAGTGAGTGGCAAAACAATATCCCAAGTGATATGGTCTGATACATATGAATAAATAAATAAATAAATATTTGTCACCGATATTATTCTGGTGCGGAAAAAACCTAGAGTTCGTTATAAGTTGCTTTCACTCAAATTCATAATCGGAGTTTTAAATATTTGTCATGAATATTATTCGTGTGTCGAAAAAACCTAAAGTTCGTTATAAGTTCCTTTTATTCGCATATATTAACTACCATACAGATTTTTTTCTTTTCTTATGTCAAGAACGAGCTACACGAAAAAAGTAAATAGATCGTGCCGATTTTCCCTCTTTTTGTTTTTTTTCATTTTTGTAAATTCTGAAAGTGACATTTGATATTTTTTACTAATCACACATAGAAAAAAACTCTCTATGGTAGTTGATATATGCGAGTGAAAGCAACTTATAACTAGGTTTTTTCCGCACCAGAATAATATCGGTGACAAATATTTATTTATTTATTTATTCATATTTACTTCGTGTCGTGCAACTTCTACACTTTCAGTTAAAAACCTATCAATTGAGACTATACGCTAACAACATGACGAACACTACGATATCAGAAGATTTCTTAAAACATTTTGTTTGGCTCAATATACAGAATCATCGAATTGAGAGTACATTATTGCGATTGAATCGTCTCTTTAATAACTTAAAAATATTTGACAATATTGATGAATGTTCTCAGCATGTGCAATCAAGTACAAATCAATTTGTGGCAATTATATCTAGTGATGATTGTGATGTCGTTGATAAGATGTCACGTATGGATAATATTGACTCGATCTATCTCCTACGTAAAATAGATGAAAATAAAAATCGAAATAATTCAAAAATTTACGGTATTTACTATAGTGAAAATACGTTATTACGATCACTTGCTAATCGATTTAATACTGATCATATACCAGTATCGACGTTCAATTTAAATAATATTCCAACACAAACGTCTATTCGTAATTTAAACAAGAACAGTGGAAAATTTTTGTGGTATCAATTATTGATCGAAATTATATTACGATTGCCATCGCAAACTGAACATGCTAAAAAGGATATGATTGAAGTATGTCGTCAATATTATGAAACAGATAGAGTACAACTAAAGTATATTGATGAATTCGAGAAATCGTACAATGCTAACTCAGTTATTCAATGGTATACGACAGATACATTTTTTTATCGTTTATTAAATAAAGCATTTCGTAGTCAAAACATCGATATCATATATAAATTTCGTAAATTTATATCTGATCTTCATCATCAAATAACACAAGGTAAACAAGTGAATAACCCTCCTCGTGTTGTTTATCGTGGACAGACTTTATCTCAAACTGAAATAGAACTAATTCAAAATAGTAAGGACGATTTAATATCAATGAACAGTTTTCTTTCAACAACAATCGATCGAAACATAGCATTAATATTTGCTGGTAATACTCAAGAATCTGTTTTATTTGAAATATGGATTGATGACGTTCTTGAAACAGCACCATTTACAACTCTCAAAGATAGTGGTGAAGGTGAAATTCTATTTTCTTTTGGTACTGTGTGTCGTATTTTGTTTGTTGAAAAATCTCTCATTGAAAATGTATGGATAATAAAATTAAAATTATCTTGTGAAGAAAATAATGAATTAAAACGATTGCGTGATCATTACAAAAATGGATTAGATAAAACAACTGATCTATTTGAATTAGGTTTATGTTTATGGAAAATGGGTGATAACGATCGTGCACTAAACTATTACGAACTGATCAATAAAGACTTACCAAACAATCACAAAGCGAAAGGACAACTATTTAATGTAATAGGTATTGCTTATAATGATAAAAATATGTTTGATTTAGCCTTGAAAAATTATGAACTGGCACTTCACTTTTATAATCAAAATGGATATAGTCGTGTGGAGATGTTTCAGATTTATTCTAACATCGGTAGCGTTTGTGACGATATGGGAAAGTATAAAGAAGCATTACAGAACTATCGTTATGCAGAACATCACGATCATCATATACTTGATCCAAGCCAAAAAAGTCTTAAATTAAAAGCTAATATAGCCCATGTCTATACGAAACTAGGACAGTATAAAGAAGCAATATCATCACATGAAAACTTAATAAAGTTACTAGAACAACAACAATTGCCAACGCTTCATCCCACACGCATTATAGTTTATAATAATTTCGGTTATGCTTACAGTCAAGTTGGCGAATCCTCACAAGCAGTTGAATATTATGAAAAAGCAATTAAAATATTAGAACAAATTCATCATCCTGATCATATCCTTCTTGCACGAATATATAATAATTTAGGTGTCGTTTATTTAGATCAGAAATTGTTTTCAAAAGCATTTCAAAATTTTCAAGAAGCACTAAAAATATGTGAAAACCAAAAACTCGATGAACTTGAATTGGCAATGATTTATAATAACATCGGAGAATATTATAACACAAAAGAAGAATATTCTGACGCTTTAAAATATCACGAAACGGTACTTGAAATACGTAAGAGATTACTATCACCTTTAAACAAGAACCATTCATGTATTGCAATAACATTGAACAACATAGGCACGATTTATCTTGCAAACTGTGTTTTCGACAAAGCAATGCAGTACTTTGAACAAGCGCTTGAAATCGAAAGCGCATCGTTGCCTGTGGATCATCCAAGTCTAGCTACAACTTATAGTAACATTGGTCGTGTCTATGAACTATGTCACTCTTCTAAAGCACTTGAGTATTACAGAATGGCTTGTGAGATTGCTGAAACAAAATTGTATCCAAACAATGTGTACCGTAACATATACGAAACTAATTTGAAACGAGCTAATGAGTTAGACCTTGAATGAATCAAAACGAGCGTAACCATTCCTTCATTTGTAATAACTGTGTATGTGCGTATTGATATTTAGATACGTTTTTATGAGAAAATTACATTCAAACACATATCTTAAAGTAAAATATAACTGAACAAAAAAATAAATCATTCCAGAACATGATAATATTTTGATATATGTAATGCTCTATACTACGCAAGATCTACGACGGTTTTTGAAAATATCTGTTTCAAAAACAAACAATAGGTTAATGCTAAAATCAGTCGAATTCATTGGAACAACTTTTGATTTTTGGTCCGATCATAGAAATATATCATTTCTCGTTTAAACTGGTCACTATGTCACAAAAAATCTCACATTATATAAGTTATGTAACCTGCACATGTCTATTGCGTCTGTTTAAGGGGGATGGTCCCCCCACCCGTTTTTTTCCAGCAGTTTGTGGAGGACACTTCGGAGTATATGTCCCAACAAAGCTTTCGGTTCCCGGATTTATAGTTTTTGATTAAAAAATTTTGAAGTTTTTTTCGGGTTTTTTGCCCTATTTTTAAAACTTCAATAAAAACTTCATTTTTTGATATGAAGAGTTGATTCTAGCCTAGGTCCATAGAGAACATGGACAGAACATGAAAACAGAAAAAAATCCAGATGTGGCAAAATCAATTTGCTTTCGGTGAGGGTGAGGGTACAGAATGGCAACAGCAAAATCTCCAGGAGTTACTAGTTCAATTAGTAATTCCAATCCAACTGGAAGAAATAAGGACTCTTAAAAATAAAGTTGCTGAAGTATACAAGTCCCTTTTTTTTTAAATTTATTTTGATTTGTTATTTCTTTTTTTTGTCATTAAGCTTGAACGTCCAGTTGCTGATTATAAAACAAAATTGGATGAATTACGTCGTGCTAAAGCTACAACTGTAGTTAAATTAGAAAAAGAATATGTCAATACAAATGTTCCTGGGTTTGTTTTTATTTTCAATTCCTATTT
>CAJNOQ010003235.1:0-20923 GCA_905250885.1 Didymodactylos carnosus | reverse complement strand
TGATTTATAGATGAGTACTACCTTTTAGTTTGTGTTCCTAGAAGGCATTGCACAATAGAAACGACCAACCGTGCTCAATCGATACCAGGGATTTCAATAAAATTTTGCCAGATGTAGTCTCAAGTGGTATGTGAAAACGTCAAAGGTTTCAGGCTCTAAAACCGTTCCGTTGTTGAGATATTAAAACTGCAACAGAGGATATATAGGATGAAAAATAAGGGTGCTGGCAGCACTACTCCTAGGTCGCTCACATGAGAGAAAAATCCTGCTCACGCGATAGGGGCTATATATAGGACTTACGATATTCTGTTATATCGCTTAGCACGACCGAAAATGATTTTGAGTGTGTCAGTTTGTAGAGTATGTATGCTGGTATACACCCACAAAAATTTCATAGCTATAAAGATTGTTGTTGAAAAACGGTAAAATATACAATGGGTGGATAGGGATATGAATACCCTCCTTTTTCAGCCTATATAGTCTCCCTAGTAATTTCACTATATCAGCAAGGGAACGGGCTTAGAAGCTAAGATTTTTGGCGTTTTCACATATCACTTGGAGTTGCATACTGCCGAAGTTTCATTAAAATCAGTGATATTGATAAATCGCATGGTCCGCTTTTGAGTTACTCCTTTCGTGCAATGACTTCTAGGTATTATCAGACCTTTACATGAACCAAAATTCAGATCAAAATACGTTCTTTCGATTTCGTCACTAGTGCAATACAACAGATAGAAAATGCAGTAAAATGCCTTTAACTCAACAAGAAAGATTCATGGACACGAATCGTTCCGGTCCTTTTCTATTCTTAGTATGATCTGAATAATGACGGTAGCACTACTTTAAAAGCTATTTATCACTTCGCGATGCTCCCTCGTCAGCCTTTTTGGAATTCAGTCGAGAATATTATAGTCTTTTCTCGCTACACTAAATTCTATAACAAAATCGAGAGTATACTTACAAAAAGTAAAAAACGTTTTTGTATTCTTTCTTTGCTAGAAATCATCGTCAAACAGAAATTAGATCCGACACACTTTTCTTTTTTGCCATTATCAATATAATTCAAATTAGCCGATAAAGTAGAACAGAAAAAACCGACATATATAGTGTTATCAGTTCTCTCTAATCCCTTTGTATTGATTTTATTTCTTTTCTTTACTCGTTGTGCAATTATTTGTAGCATTAGTAAATTTTGAACAACTCGAGTCACGTATAAAAAACGGATTAGAGTAGAAATGCCAAGATATTACGTATTGTTTTGGATAGATAGTTCTCTTTCTCTTATATAGAAGAGTCCAGTAGAAATAAATTCTTTGTTTGCTTGCTTGTGTGTCCGCACTTCGTAGAGTGGTCTAAATAGAACAAAATCTAGGCCAAATCCCATCGCGCTCGAAGATTCACTAGCGGTAATCCAAGATCCTGAGTTTGAATCGAGACTCCATTTTGCTCGAAATCCCATTGGTCAGCTATGAACCAATGGAAACTGAGTTTTCCAAAATGGTCCCTTTCAGGGTTGTACGATGTCGGAAGCCTGAGTTTTCGAAATAAATGTATTAACCGCCGAATAATCAGTCGACTCAGCATCAAATGGCATTCTCACTATATCCCAGCCATTCAATAAATACTCGCTTGAATCTTGCGGTGGTCTACCTAGCCAGTACTTTGAAGTTAGTACACTTCTTTCATAGATTGCATCGAGCAGTGATCGTTATTTCTCATCAGCCCCCCACACTACGTCGAACAAAGATCAAAACGATCATCTGACGGGATTGTCGATATCATTATGACGACATTCATCAAGGGAGATAACATCACCAGGGTGTGGGTGAGGGTGTGGGTGGGTGTGGGTGTGGGTGTGGGTGTGGTGGTGTTCTCTTTCTCCACAACCACAACCACACCCACACACACCCCCACCTCACACCCTCGCACCCTCACCCTCACCCTCACCCACCCACACCCTCACACCCTCAATCAACGTCGACGATGACATCGATCGAATTCTTGACACCTATCGAAGTTCGTTTTGGTTGATTGATCGTCGATGGTTCGTTCGATGTTCTTGGAATTACTCCGCAAAGACAACGATGCTCTTTCTGCATACTCTACCGTATCATTGGGACTTGTTTCCATTTCAATCTAACAACTGCAATCCTTACGCGAAGTCAACCTGTCCACCTGGCCATCGTTCGGACTCGTACAATCGAGTGCAGAGATTGCATTACAATTATTCTCCATTGATCGGTTCATATTTCTCTGATCTTCGTTTCGTCAATGTCAAACATCTCGAAGTGGAACTTCCAATTTGCGATCAATTCTTCTTGGCCTTGTCAAGATTAGATCGGATTCATTCGATGGAAGTGTCGAATACTGCTCGTGTTGCGCCCGATCTCGTTCGATCTCAATTGTAAAATGTCCTTGATCGAACACGTCGTCTGCATTCGATCTCGATTGGGAATCTGTCTTCGCACAATGTGCAACAGATTCTACTTGACATCCAGAGTGACTCCATTCGATGCATCGACTTGGGCCGAGCGCAAGATCCGTATTCGCCTCGATGTTTCTCTGCCGAAGACATCAAAAGATTTCTCGCATGTCCATTAGCACGACAATGTGCCATGCTGTCGTTGGTCGTCGATGATCGAAGGCAAATCTCTCATCTGATCGAGAGAATGCCACAACTACAAGCTCTGAAAGTTGAGTATCAATCGACAACCCACGTGCCACCGAACCAAAACCAGTTGATTCAATGCATGGTGGAGAGATTTTCTCGGGATTTGATCGACGAACTGTCTCCCAATGAGATCTCTCGATTGTGGGTTCGTTGATCGACGAAGCGAATTCGTCAACAAGAAGTTCAATAGATGTTTCTCTCTCTCTCTCAGGAAATAAATTAGCCTTAGATTCTGTTTCTCTCGGTTACTGAACGAACTGTTTGACAAACCACGCGTAAAGATCAAGAGAAATGTTCGTCGATGGATTGATGTTGACGTAGGAGACACCAAGAGACTACGGCTAACTGAAGACATTCGAATCGTTGGAGATTGTTCGTCGAACTTCACTGATGCCTCCCAATTAATTGGGAGACTCGAGCCTATAGGTTCAAGCAAACATCTAAGACTGGTACCTGTTGCTTCAGGATAGAGGGACATCGATCTCTCAAGAACGAGAAGATTCGATACTCTCTCGTTATTCATGTGTTCAGCAATCGTTTCATAACCAGTAACTGAAATTCTCTCGGGGAACAACGTCGCCAGACAAAAATGGTCATCGCCGTGTGAATCATCGAGAAATTGAGGCATTTTATGAGTTTGACCGAGAGTGGTATCTTTCAGAGCGACGAGAACGTCACGCAGTTGTGCGACACCACTGCGATCAATATTCTCACTGATTCGAACCATCCGTCGAGTTTCTGCTGGAACCAAGATTGATACAGTTGCGTCGATCGATCTTTGTGCATAGCTTAGGCAAGATCGATTCGTCTCTGAAAAATGTAGGTTACGAGAGATTTAACTCAGAGAAGTCGATGAATGCACTCTTGTTGAAGAAAGGAGAAAAGAACGTTCGAGAATTCAACACAGAGCTACTAGAATTCGTCGTTCAGTATCACCGAATGATGTTCGACCATGAGACACACGGAGATTGACCAGCACGAGCACATCTTCTTGACATCACGGCCATTTGATTTGCTGTTCTTTGAATACTGGACGAATATGAGTGAGCGTGCGGTGTCTGGAATCGGTTCTGTGTCAGCAAAGAAACAATTCTTCGGCATTTCCAATGGACTCAATCTTTCCCCCGAAGCTCGACGTCTCGTCTCTTTCAGATCACTGGGATGGAACAAATGGGCATGGTTAGACTAGACATCGACACCGGGCACAAGATGCTCTCGAACCGCTTCGCCTTGAGGCAAGGTTTGCAATCCATCGTTGGATAGCGAGCATCTTGGGCGAATAGGAAAGTTCGTTGTGTAAGGCCATGTCGAACTGCTTTGGATACTCGGTCGAGGTGAATACGGACTGATTGAGACGAGTACGCGGGGAGATCCCATCACGATCATCGTGGAATGTCTTGCCAGTATTGGGGCAGAGTTCGACAACACGGCAGAAATCATTCTTAGTATTCACTTGAAAACCTCGAAAAAGTCGAGTAAACTGCTTTCGAAGTTGAACATGGAAATCGCTCTTGTTTTGACTGATGTAGTTCATCAAGTGAGACATCGCACAACGATCGGGCTATGCTTCGTTTACACATGGCATTCCTGTTTTGGTATTCAGTATGTACTTTTGACAGACATCGGCAGTTCGATACGGAGTTGGCCAGAGAGAAGCTCGACGAAGGTCATTGCTTGCAAGGAATCGATTTCGAGCTGTTGGAAGGACAGATTCGAAGCGATACGTCTATTCATGTCCACCTCTCCGAGCAATGTTTCGAGACATGCCTGTACCACTGATTCAGAGTTCAACGAGGGTTGACTACTGACCGATGCGGTCGCGACTTTCGTTTCATTGAGAATATCTTCGTACGAAGTTTGTTCAATCAGTTGAGTACTGTGGCGAGAATCAGTGCCCGAGTAGAATCCTTCGGATCAATCGATGCGGTGAAGATGGTCGCGAGATTGTCGATACTTGTCTGAAGCCCATTAGCAGGAAAAAGAGCGTCTTCATTGACTGATGTATCAACACGAGTGTCTTTCAGTCCGATGACAGTTGTCACGCGGTGCAACGAGCATTGATCTTCACTGTCGATTCTTTTTTCCAGAAGATTTTCGAGTGTGATCTCCAGAGTCAATGGTCGATATTCAGTAGGCAGAAGAGCCGATAGTGACTGTTCGCCATCAATCAAATAAGAGGCAAGTGCCTGATAATCGAGCGCATGGACGAAGAGAGAATGACTACGCGCACCGAGAGGAAGGATCGTTTGATCGGTCACTGTGGGTGTTCTTCGGAGAGTTGGAATCGGTCGTTTTGTGCTGATCCGTAGGAGGAGGGCCACTAGCCCGGTTTTCAGCCAAACACACACAGGACGAGTCAACGGATCAGGGGGTAACGAAACACGTTGACAAGTTGACCAGTGACAGTCGAGCTGATCATGCAAGTGAAGATGTTCAAGGGTCGCTTTCATCCGTTGGAAGACGGATGGATTCCATCAGACGAGAATGAAAGCCGGCAAAAGCATTCAACAGTTTCACTTGAACTCCATTTCCATCTGACGAATCGTCTCGTTCGTGTCCATCATCGAATTGTCAACCGTATTCAATCATTGAAGGAATCGTTCTTTGACCTTTTCCAAGGCTTCGACTGTTTTTGCAGTGAAAAGACATTCTGTTCTACGACGAAATGTCTATTGGTTTCACCTTGACTCAGGGCGTTCAATGTGCGCGCGGCAAGGTCGGCCAGTTTCGCTGGATGAGGGACGTGAGCGAGTGTTGATCAGACCGGGCAGCGTATTAGAACCGAGACCGAGTGCAAAGTGAATCCAGACACCAACCAACGGTAGCCACGGGACAATCACCCGCTTCTCAACTCCAAAAAGCCACGTACAATGCCCTTGCCTGACGAGTAGTGATTTACACGAAGGAAATTCTGGCCATCAGCAGAGGTATTTCTCTCGAATGCACCGAACATGCCGATGTTCTCTCCGTAGATTGCTTCGAGAAGAATTCTGTATTGTGTGTCAGTGATGTCTCCATGACGTTTGGTCAGATCGAAAAAGTGCGCCTGTGTGATCATGCAGCCGGCATAGAGATCATTGGGATTCTCTCTGAAGAGTTGCGTATGACTGGTGTTCGTCAAACAGTTCTGTCCGTGTCTGATCGCCGTTCAAACTAAACAGTATCGAATCGACTGGGATGAAAAACGATGGCAACATGGAGTTCGCCAGTCGTTCACTGAGAGATCGACGAATGTCTCTTTCAGATGGCTGCACCGGTCGGATGTGAACAACAATCGATTGATCCTTCGGATATGTCTGAAGAACATCTTCGATCTCTGATAGTTCAATACGATCGACATTGATCTTCACTTGGGTGTCGAATCGACGGAGAAAATGCGAACTACCGTGACGATCATCCGTACGATAGAGAACAGCCCAGCAGATTGATCGTATCGATCGGGAAAACATCTTCGTTCCTCCCTACATCCAGGGTCACTGGATGAACGATCTACAACGGTGTATTCGCCCAATGCATGGCCAATGGAAATCGGACAGTTCTCGTCATCAGTCGAATGGCTTGTGACAGTGGTTTCGGTTGAAAGAGCAGTGTCTCTTATTAAAGATCATCCAAGTGTAAATCCGTCTTTATCGTGCTTTTCGATGTTGGATTTGCCAATAATCAAACACGAACTTCGGCATCTTCGTCGAACGTCCGTAGTCATTTTTCCGGTCATTCCCGATCCGCATAGAGATAAGTACCTCCGGCGAGTCATCCACCAAACATGGAAGCGATCAAGAAAACACATCGTTCAAGCAGTAAAGCCACCAGTTGATCTGATTCGACTTTCATCTCGCACAACTATCGAGCAATGGCGTTCGCCCGCTCGAATAGCTCGGCGTGAGTCCAGTGCTGCTGAACATCAATCTAGCCGTTCTTGCTGCGAATGTCGCTCGATTGACATTGAAAGTCAGTTGGACTGGTTGACCACCACCGTAGTTCATCACTTGAAGATCGAATCGAGCGTGATGTCGGAGATATCGTCAGAGAAGAGAAGAGACTGAGAAGACTTTCAAAAAGTGTCATGAAGACGGTATGAAGTGTGCGTCCTTCCTTAGTGACTAAATCACGAAGTTGATCACAGACCTCGCTGTCGAAATCAATAATGCTCTTTGCCTGAGAAATGAAGAGTACTTTCCTGACCTTTGCTGCTGTTCAGACAGGTTTCGAAACGCTTGAGAACTTCTCTCGCGAATTGACGCACAATCTCCACGACGTTCACCGATGATGATCATGTCGAGTGTACTGGGCTGGGAAACACCTTCTTAGCGACTTTTCCCCCGTGTTTCAACAGTGATCGACGGGGAAATTCTATCGAACGATGATTGTGCATTGGACAGAGATCAACCACCGCGATAGCGACGCGTCCATAACCAAAAGGGTTGTTGAGGAATTTCTCTCGTGTCAAATCGAGACGATGGTGAGAACTGAAAGTGAGACCTTCATCACCAATCCACAATTCTCCGGGCATACCGATCGGAGAGATTGACAAACATTCCCACTTCCAACTAGCTGTTGTTGGCCACTCAATGGTCGGTGCAGGAATTTCATCTTCACTTTTGAACAAGAAAGTCAATTCTCCTCCGAAGTCAAAGATCCTCGCTTTTCCATCTCAGTGCGAATTCGCTTCAGAAAATATTCCGTGCCTGTGCAACACTGATCGGAGACGGTTACAATCATCTCAGTTCGAACGACAGTCGACCATCCTTCGGGGACTTCCATTTGATTGAACTCTTCAGAAGAACAAGCCTTCAGCCTGACGAGGAGATCATTCTCGTTGACACAGTTGCCTTTTTCTTCGCTAAATCTGTCCAGAAACACGTCCAACGTCATTGATTCATCTGATACATGATCAGTGACTTGCACATCGTCTCTCGTCATTGCTCGATACATTGACCCTCGAGATGGTCTCTTTCAATGGGTGTGGCTGGGAATTGTTCCAGAGCACTCTGAACATGTTGCCTTGCCGTCATTGGATGTCGTTTGGACACTCCCACACTTTCACCCACTCGGAAGAAGAAAGTCCAATTGATTTGTTTGTCTCTCTCGACGTGCCATCCGTTGGTTGATTCTGTTCGAGAGACAAATCTCTCTCTTCACATCAACACGGACGATGAACGAATGATGAAGGTGGCGTGGAACAGGTTTGCCTTGGAAAGAGAAGATTTGGTTCATCACTTTGTCTTTCGGTGGAGATGAGAAACAGATCTCGATCATCGACAACAATTCTTGGGACTGACTGAACGAACAAATCTTTTCGTTGACCAAACGATCGATGGCTTCGTTGTTGTTGGGATCAGTCGAACGAATGTTCAATGAAGTGAAGAAAATAGAAGAAATTCACTCGATCGAAACCATCGCTCGTCTTTCTTCGCGTCCAACTCGTGAGGAAATCAACGCTCCTTTCTTCTTCTGCACAGCAGATCTTTGCCTTTCCGAATGCAATCAGTCAGTTGATCGAGGACGTTGCTCGCTCCACTGACTTCGATCGACGAGAGAGAAGGGAGAAGAGCGGGTTTGGGTCATCTCGACGAGAGAAAAACGAGGAGAGAGAGAGAGAGAGGAAGATTCGTGGAAACAGGCGAATACAGCTGTGAAATCACGCAAGATTGTCTCAGACGCATCTACCGGGGAATCATCGGTAGTGTCCTTCGAGTCGATCCAAACTGGCAAGCAGTGAGATTCGACCGAGAAGGCAATCTTTTCGATCTCTAATCATTTCTTTTTGTCTCGTCAATCAGTTGATCTGAGAGTCTCTCTCATTCTCATCGCGAAGAGGAAGATTTTGAAGAAGGAGAAGACAAAACCCTGTCCATGTCCATCTTCATCTGGAAGGAGAATGCCGAATCTCGCTCGATCAGGGTGACAGTGAGCAATGGCACGTGACTTCTTTTCCTGGATTGTTCTCTTTGTTTGCTTCGACGGGGCAATCCGTCTTCGTCTCCTCTCGAGAGATATTCGAGAGCCAACGGAACGCGGACCTCTCTTGGACTCCGACTCTCTTGCTCAATGATCTCGGTGTTTTGTTGATGAATGGTTCCATTAGTTGTTTTTGTCCTGATCAGTATTCTGGAATGAAATGCGAATATCATCCAGATCGGATATCCGTTATTCTTCATTTGAATCTTTCTCAATCGATCTCGATCGATGTCTCGTTCTTTTCTCTTTCACCAAGCAACTGTTGGAGATCGATCAATTTCATCTTCACTTTTCAGAGGAATGGACATTCTTATTCCATTCGAATTGAACTCGATCAAACACGAATGAAAGAACAACTATCTCCCATCTTCTTCGATCATCTTCGTGTCGCGCGTCTCGCCAAAGTCTTTCATTTCAATCCATTGTCTAGCGAATCGAGATCCTTCGTCCAGCCAGCCGTGTCACTCTGACGAACAACCAATCTCAATTCATTTGTCTTTGTCTAGCGAATCTCCAATGTGACAAGGTTAACTGTGCACTTGGTTCATTGACCATTAGAAGTGATTTGTCTTATCACTGCTTGTCCTCTAAAGTCTCGAACGAGACTCAGCTGGAGAATGGGGTCGAAAAGGATTTTCGTCATGCTAATTTGCTCATTCCTGATTGCCTTCGTCCCTCTGACAATGATGAAAATCCGAGAATCATCCAAGGGAGCATCGCACCCGAGACGACCTTGGAAGATTTGAAAGAACGGAACACTTCTGTCAAAGATCAGTTTCGCTGGTCAGCACCCGCGTCGATCTCGTCGAAGACGATCAACATTATCTGGAGACAGACAATTCGTCGCTGGCCTCGCTGTCATTCAATAACTGGTGATCAACTTGATTTGGACCTCAATTGACGTGTCAGTACCAATTCCATCAGCAGAAGATCTTCGAAGCGATCGTCTATCGGTCGTTTCTGACCAAATTCCTCCGAGAATTTCTCCACGCTGATCCCTCCAATCTCGATTGTCTCGATGCGACAGATGAAGATCGGTTTCATCAGATTGCCTACCGTTGGACTCGAATGATCGAATGCCATCGAGATCCGAGCTTTCGCTGCGAAGAAACCGCTGACTCCCAGTATCTTCCTTCTCTTGTCTGCGGAGACGGACAGTTGAACCATCTTCTCAGTGGAATTCATTCCCGGTGTGCGAAGAAACGCGATGAATTGTTCCATCAAGTGACAGGGCAACACGCCTCCCACTATCATCTCTCCTACTCATGTGGTGTTCCATCTCCGTTACCAGTCGATGTGATCCACAGAAGGGCTCCGTGATCTTTCCTCTGTTAGTTTTTCTTCCCAGTGATGTCCGTTTGGCCTATTGGACGAATGAAACGATGCTCGTGGACAGATTGGAATATGTCGTGACACCGAGTTTCACGTGTTACGATATCGATCGCTGTCCGTCGCTTCCGGCGAATTTCTCTCGGGAGAATCGAACTTGTTTCCACAATGAACAGATCGATCTGGGTCAACTCGTTCGACTGATCGTTTGCACGAGGCCAATGATTGTTCGCATTCTTCTCTGCACTTCTGTCCGAATAGCAGCGAATGGATTTTCAAACACCAATTCCTCGGTGGGAACAGCGATTGTTCAGATCGGAGCGACGAGAAGAACTGAGAGGAGTGGCTTTGCAACAATCTCTACACGCGTTGTCACGGCATGTGGAGCTACCTGAACGGTGCGGATGAATTGGATTGTAATCCTCAATTGTTCTGTTGACCAGTCAATCGAACTGATGATGGACGCGTCGATTGTATTGGTGGGACCGATGTTCGTCATGCCGATGTCGAATTGACGAAAACGGCCTTTTCCATACTGCAGAGCTCGACCTTCTACTCCTAAGAGATTCCAACGATCCCCTCATCCTCACCCTCGAGCAGTGAAGTGTACTGGGCGTGGTTTTGCCACCGAGGAGTGCCAATTGCCGTTGGACTGAATCGAACTGTTCGTTCTTTGTGTCCTCCGAGTGACTTCGTTCTTCGAAGCAATTCAGTTCTATCACCACGTTCATTGTCATCGGAAACACAATTTCTCCCTTCACTCTCGATCCGCTGAGAAAGAATTTCACCGTTCGTATCGATGCTTTCGAGAAGAGGAATTGAAGCGACGTGGCCAGTTGGCCGTTTGATATCACTCATCTGTTTCTTCCCGTCAATCACCTGTCCGCCCATCTGACTATTCCTAGTGAGTCGCTGAAGACGTGTCCACTACGTTGTGTTGATCACGGTGATTGTGCAATGCTCGTTGGATTCGTTCAACTCAGTGTCTCGTCTGACAATTCTATCGCGGTCGAGATGATCACCTCGCCGATGACATTGAACAGATTCAATCCCGTGTTGTTGCGTCTTCTCGTTGAATAACGCGATCGAAAAGCCTTGAAACGGTTTCTGTTCGTCGATGATCCTCTGTCCGAGTCCATCTCGATCCTGATTGAGAAAGATCCCTCACTTGGCGAACTCCGTCGGACTCGATCGATTCTTCAAAACTTTCAGGATGTCATTGATTTGCTCGTTCATGTAGCTTCGACACGCGGTGAGATGATTGGCAATCCATTTCGTGTCCTTCTGACGCTCGTCCAAATTGTCGAGACTCAGGTCGCCGTCAACGAAAATCTCACAGAAGTGAATTCTCTGCCCGATATCAGCGGTGACTCGGCCAATGCTCGGTTGGACATTGCAATGGAGAGCGTTGACCTCCTGTCGAATGGAGATCAAATGACAGTAGAAGAGATCGAATTGCTCGTATTCGCCCCGTATTAACGCAGCGCCTCGAGAGCGTCTCACAATTGGCACACAGTGCTTGAATCTTCGCGCGAACCGATTTCAGACATTCCGTGTGAACCTTCTTCGCATCGATCGATGTTTCGCAATTGTTGTGCGTCGTCTATCGATGTCTTTCAAGGCTATTTCACACCGCCTCTGATGTTCCTTGGCATAGTCATCGATCTTCCTCACGAGTTGATGCACCTGCTGCAAAACGCACACTTTGAATTCGTTGACGAAACACTTTAGTTCGGGTGACTTGCGATCTTCTTCGAGGATACTTTGGATGTTTCGCACGTCTTCGTTATCTTGTCTTGAATCAGTTGGTCGATCTCCTTCTTTCCCTCGTGCAGCTCGCCTTCCATCACGTATCTGATGTTCTCGGCCAGATCCATCACGGACGACTCGAATCGTCGGATGTCACTGTTCGTCGCATCGGGTGGCTGTTTTTTTTTCGCTTTCTCTAATTCTTCTCGAAACATCTTGAAGATGATCCTTTGGATTTTCTCAAACGCTTCCAGATACGCGGAATCTGTTTTATCCACTTGGCCGAACTTCTCGATGATTTCCTTCGATGGATCGAGCGGATAGTCGCTCATGTCCATTCGGGAGTATTTCTCGACGATCTCGCTCACGACTCGAGTGCGATCTTCGTTCAAGTGAGCGATATGTTCGCTGACGAACTGTTCAGCTGTTCTCAAATGATTGAGATTCTCGACAATCACTCTGATTTCGGGAAGAGAAATGTTGAACAGAGATTGATCGATAAGGGAAACAAAACATGACTGACGGAAATGATCTGATCAAGGAATATTCGATCTTCAATTCCGGTCAAGGATTTGACAAAGCCAAGTTCATAGGCAGTAGAAATAAGGACTAAAGCAACAATCCATAACATCAGAGAACGAGCAATGTGAGGCTGTTGGAACCAATGTCGATTGAAAAACACGACTGAATAAACACGCTCACGCACAACGAATGACGAAAGCCACGGACTGAGACGAAGCAAGCAGGTCACAAGATAACCGAGAAGTTGACAAAAAAGATCGTCGACTAGAGGAGAGGATCGAGAGAGAGACAAAGAAAATCATCCGATCGGTGAAGATCTCCTCTCAAACAGCGACCCTCAGCGCGACAAAATGAAATGAACAGTGATCGAGTTGATCATTGGAGAGAAAACATTCCACTCGAGTGTTATTGTCGGTACAAATACAGAGATAGATGTCATCGCGGAAACAAAGTCGAGTGGGATCATCGATACAGATCCGATGGTAGTGAATCGGTGAAGTTTCTAAATTGAGAAAGAGGTGAATTTGACCATTGGTGAATGTTCGGAGGTATTCGCATCGATTGATCGAGGAGATTTGTGCGGTTGTTCCATTGAAAGAAATGACGTTGTGTTGTACAGAGAGAAGAGAAAGATTCTCGTCAGATGAATGAAGTTTGACGGAGATGATTTCGGGGACCGTGGTTCGATCTTTTACCAACGAACGAAGGAATGATCACTTTCTACCAACATCTGACAGAATTCGAACGCATCAGAAATGACTTTGAGATCTGCGACGATCGACGTGACTCTGTGCACGATCACTGGCATTCTCATCTACGCGAACACGGATTGACGGACACCCCGTTGAAGATTCTCCATTCAAATCAATCCGATTAGCTGATGAAGATTTGTTTCCACTTCTCACTGAACAAGAACAATTCTCGTCTGTGTTCATCGACTTGTGTCTGCGAACCGTTCGATCAGCGGACATGATCTTTCGACCTTTCTCCATCTGTTCACCACCGACAGAGTACCGCTGACTTCGAATCATTGATGAAGTCAATTCACTTGTTGCCTCTTGGCAAGACTCGGAAATCGCATTGGATTGGGATCGAGCAGTGTTTGGGTTCCAGTAGTTCAGAGAAGAATATTCCCGTCCGAATTTCAACAACCCAATCCAAAGATCGACCGATGAGATCCGAAATGATCGCCGTAATGAAACGAGCGCGACCCATTGAAATCTTGCTCGGTGAAGGCAAATCGATGATGAATACGTTGTTACCGTGTCGCACAACAATGATCAGACAAGTGGCACTTCAGGAGTGAAAGAGTGTTATCAAGCTGATGTTGTCGACGTCAATTCAGTCTGTTGAACACACGGTCAAACGACATTTGCCCAACATTGTTTTCTTCTTTTTGATCGAGTGAGATGATTCATTCGAGGACAATGCATGGACAAAGACAAATCAAAGTTGTTCGCGTCGCTTCGATGCGGTGATCATCGACGGCATTGGCGTGGCATCGATTCAGAACAGCCTGCAGCCACAAGGCTATCATTGAACAAATGAGACAATTCTTGACCGATTGCTCCAAGACGAGTGCTGTTCAATCGAGTACAACTTAACGTGATGGTCTTCAGCAGTTTCTTCCAATCAAACATGGACTAACAATGACAGCATTGACTGTGACCACGAATTTGGTCTCACCGGAACCATCGTCTCGAAGGATGCTCAAGATCTTCTCTCTCGTACCTTGGAGGTCGATTCGCTGATCTTTCCACCGTTCAAACCCAAACGTCATCTTTCTTTCAAGGCCATTCCAACCGAGAAGAATCATGGTAGTTGACGTTCTCTTCCCGAACAATCTCCGAGTCGAAATTGAACATTTGCACAATGGATGAGGGCCTATCCGGAATATTCGAACACAGAAAGCAAAACCTTGCTCGACCCTCAAGATCTCAGGCATGATGGTTCGGAACAGGCTGAACGGGTGCACCTCAAACGGATGTCGAGAGACGAGATGGTCGATAACGAACTGAAAGATGAATTGGATCATCGACCGAACCGATTCCTAAAGTCCACAGATCGATAAGAGAGAGAGAGAAGAGATACTCTTCACACCTGCGCCATTGGTGACGAAGTCGATTCCTCTTACTTTTCTCCTCGATCGAACCAACCGGTTGATGCAACAGGAACGTCAAAGCCACCTGATCAACAAGAGAAATCGAGTGGTCAGAAATGCCTCGATCGATCCAATTTTCACCTTCACTACCCAGGTTAATCGCACTTTCTGATGCAGTCAAAGCGCGAAATCATCGCGGTACCTCTATTCGACCTCAATTGTACAGCAGGCAGCCCGAAACGAAGAAAGACAATGGGTTTGACTAATCGAGGAGTACACCCTCGAGTTGTCCTGGCACCAAGGTGCCAGTATTCTCGACGTATCTTTGAATGCTCTTCATACCTTGCTTGCTCATCTTTTGTTTGGTGAAGAATTTCTTCTTCGTTTGAAGTAACTAGATGGTCGATTGAACATTCTGACATGTTTCACTTCACTGACGTGAGGAGCAGTGCTAACATTTCCCGTTCGTTCTTGTCACGTCCTTTCCAATCGAACAGATCATCAATGGACGGTTGATCATTCTCGATCTTCCATAATGGGTGAGGATGTGATATTGAAACACTTGTTCGCGTAGCGTCTTGAGAATCAATGGATTTCGTTCATGGAACGCCTCTCGAAGATGCGATGAGGATTGTAAATCACCTGTTCGATGTTGATCTTATGTCGTATCACTTTCGAGGACGATCGACCGGTAAGCTTTGTTTTCACTCGTCGTCATCATCAGAGATGAACGAGTCGTCGTTGTCTGATGAGCTGCTCGAAAGTGTGCTTTGAAGAGTTCCTCGTTCTCGTGCAGTTTCTCGTCGAAGGCGACTTCTGATGTCGTCGAGAAGATACTCGAGAAATGACCGAATTCGATCCGACCCTCAGCCACAGCTCCGAACGAAATAGAGTTCAGAGAGAACTGTCCATCGAGTTCGGCTTCCGACTGAGTTGAGTGTCGAACAGATCGTCGAAGGTCGAAGACATCGTTTGACCATGAATAGACTTCAGCCAAGTGAACACGAAACTTCGATTGCCTTTCGATCCTTTGTTTCCACTCGTGAAGCAAAGCAATCAGGTGGATACCAACAGCAGATAAATCAGCTTACTTTTCCCTTTTTTCTGATGAAATGCTTGACACTAAGAACACACCGATGCAGGCAGGGTTTTCTCTATTCTATGACCAAGTATTGAGATAGAAGAGGAGAAAAATGGCACTCTACTTTGCGCTAAGCAATCAGCAAAAGCGACCGTTTCCGTTCAGTAAAGATGTTCAGTCTTGCATGAAAATTACTTCGGAAAATGAACGTGGAACGGGAAATTAAATGAGAGATGAGTTGATAGAGAAAACGTTGATTCAAAGTAAATAGTCGACGCGTTTGACTATTGCTTGAATAGTCATCTTCAGGCTTATGTCATATCTGTATCGATCCCCACTGATCTTTGCTCCACGCATGAACATGAATACGGATGGTCTTGAGGGTGAGTAGACAACATTGACCTACCCTCTTCCAACCTACATCATACCATTCATCACACTCTTTCATGAGCCTGGTTCTCCGGTCAGTAACGAGCTGAGTTTCTATATCGATCATAACTTCGATTACCGTAGGTCGAGCGAAATTCAGCCATCCGACCGACGTCATTCAGGCGGTCGCTGAAGCGGTCAAGGTCGAGTTCTGGTCACGAATGGAAGGGTGGTCGATGTTGAACGACACACAACGGCTGGCTTCGCTCAAGGTCATGTCCCGATTCAGACCGAAAAAAGGATGTCGTATTTCTGTCTTGCTGTTTCATGCCCCAGAACAAATGACAACACCGAAGAGGCTCAGCCGAGTGGGACCTCAGGCATTCGGCTGCGAGCACTATCACTACGCACCACCTGTCGATCGAACTCGGCACTTGTCTGTATGGGATGTACTCCATGGAAAATAAAGATTCGTGCGAGTTGAACGAGAAGGAGACATGACATCATGTTAATAATCCCCGGGTATCCAATGACATTTTCCCCCATGAGTCATGTCAATATGCCATGGCGAAAGGACGCTTGCGATGTCGTTGAGACATTTGTTGAGATGCAATCGACAGGCGAAGACGGACTCTCTTCCGATCGTGTTCGAGGATCCGATCTGTCAGAATATCCTTTGGAAACCCATCAGTTGTCAATCGTGTGAGACTCCTTTCTGTGCGACGTGCATCGGCACGTTGCACACCGTCAATCCCGATCAATGTCCAATGCGATGTCGCCGATTCGTTCCACAACCGATTTCTCGATTCATCGTGAAGAACTTGGCTAAATTACAAATCACGTGTGCCTATCAATCCGCAGGTTGTCCGGAAGTTGTTTCCTACGAAGCCTTGGAGAAACACGAACGGCAGTGTGATTACCGACCTGAGCAATGTTCGGGCTGTGAATCACCGATGTTGCGTACAGAATGGCTCGAACATGAAATGTAGTGCCCGTCGATTCGGCTGACCTGCACCGATTGTCAGATTGTTTATCAGCGAGGTGATGCAAGTACACAACACACTGAATTGATCTGTGTCAATGAACAATTGCGTCAAGCACGAGAGAAGAACGAACAACTCAAGCAGAAACACCAAGCAGAATTGCAAAAGTTTCGTCTTGATTGTGAAGAACGCATGGCTCAACTTACAGGAAAACGAACACTTTGGCGTGAGTCACCTTCGATGTCTTCGAACGACTGTAACTCTGTCTTCTCTAATTTCAGCGCGACCTCTTCCGAACCTGAGTCAATCTGCACGATGGACACGAAATGCGTTGACCGTTGCTGGAGGTCACGATCAAGGCGATGCATTGAATCAACTCTCCAATCCTTTCGGATTGTTTGTCGACGACGATCAAACGGTGTACGTTGCAGATTGGGGCAATCATCGGATTATCGAATGGAAATGGCAGGCGACACAAGGTGAGGTGGTGGCCGTAGGAAACGGAAGAGGAAATCGTCTCAATCAATTGAATCATCCAACCTATGTGATCGTGGACAAAGACACCGACAGTCTGATTATTTCCGACATGGAGAATCGACGAGTGATACGCTGTTTTCGTCAAAAGGACAAAAGCCAAGAAGTGATCCTCGACGACATCGATTGTACTCAATTGTTTCTCGATGATCAACGATGTCTCTACGTTTCCGACTGTCAGAAGGGCGAAGTGAGACGATATCTATCGGGAGACAAACAGGGAACTCTCGTGGCCGGTGGCAACGGAAAGGGCAATCAACTCAATCAACTTTCATTTCCCACCTACCTTGTCGTCGATGAAGATCAATCGGTGTACGTGACAGATACTTACAATCATCGTGTGATGAAGTGGGAGAGAAATGCGACTGAAGGAACGATTGTCGCTGGTGGACGAGGACCGGGATTTGATTGGACACAGCTAGGCTCTCCGAACGGTATCGCCGTCGATCAGTTGGGTCGAGTCTACGTGGCTGATCTGCTCAACCATCGAGCGGTACGTTGGCACAATGGAGTGATACAACTGGCAGGTGGATACAGTTGCGGCGAACAAGCAAATCAGCTCAATCGACCATCGGGTCTCGCGTTCGATCGACATGGCAATCTCTACATCGTCGATCACAGAAATCATCGAGTTCAACGATTTGACATTGAAACCAATTGAGATTAGATTCAATCGAATGAGGACAACTGTTCAATTCGATTCCCTATCACATAAATATATTCTCCCGATCTTTTTTGCTGTTCATCAGAATCAGAAAGAAGCAGAGAGCGAGGGAACGATCATCGCTATCGATTCTCGGAAGTCCCAGTCGAAAACAGATGGATCGATTGAGGAACCCACTTTCGAAACGAAGTCACCGGCGCTATCAATGGAAAGAAGGATTCTTCAACCATCTGCACTGGGTTATCCCATGTAAAAACGATGATTACAAATGTTGCATTTCAATCTGATTATTTGATTATAAACTGATTACAATCGATTTTCTCCATGATAAAATCAGTTAAAGTCGATTATAATCTATCAAATAATCAAATAATCAGATTGAAATGCAACAATAATCATTACTTTTGATTATTTTTTTACATGGGATCAGGTCGCTATTTATCGATAGACACTCCGGTTAAAATCACATCGTGTATTGAATAGGCATTGAGTGAAAGAGGTTAGGCGATGAGAAACACTCCTGATGATGTAGATTTCAGATGCGTCGATCCTTTTTTCTTCCAGTTAATCGATCAGTATGGCAAGAACAACATTCGTCTTGACGCTTCTATTCGCAGCATCGTTGTCTGTATCAGGTAGGAATACGACGATCAGGAGAACTCGATTCTCGGATCGAATCGATGTTTGTCCCTAGGCTCGGATCTCGATTGTTCCGTCTATGCGTCCGAGAAGGCAATCATTCAATCACTACCATTCTGGGTATCAATCAATCCAGATAGTGGCACGCCTGTCGCTTCCTTTGCTCGTGTAGCCGGTGAAGAATACGTCACTGGACTCACATTGGTGGCATCAGACACCATTCCTCTGTCAATTTTCTGCCTGAGGAATTTGGAATCCTTAACCATCCAACTTGGCAGTGGTCTGACGATTCCTTCTGAAATCGCTCGCCTGAGTGACACTCTCACATCAGTCAATCTGCTCGACATCCCTGGTTCATTGAGTCTTCCATCGGAATTCTTCAGTCTGAAACAGCTGCAGACCCTTTCCATTGTCTCGTGTGGTTTGTTCACGTTACCCGAAGCCATCGGTCAATTATCTTCACTGAATAAATTGACACTGGCCAGCAATCAGTTGTCGACATTGCCCGAAAGTTTAGGAAAGTTGCGGGTGTTGAGTGAGTTAGTCTTACACGGTAATCCATCGTTGACCTCCCTCGATGCTCTCAGTGGTTCCCTATCGTTGACCACGTTAAATGCATCGAACTGTTCCATCGATCATCTTCCCCGATCTCTGCCTAACCTGTCGGACATCGAATTGAGTGGAAACCAATTAACTTCTCTGGAAGGCCTCATGTCGATTGTTTCGAACGCAACTGAAATACTCCGGTTGGCAAGAAATAATATCACTTTTATTCCAGACGCCCTTGGTACGGCACGAAAACTTCGCGTTCTGGACGTGTCCAACAATGCCTTGAAAGAATTACCGGATTCGCTTTATGCGGCTTACAGTCTCCGATTTATCTCTGCGGCACAAAACCAATTCAGTAGCAAAGAAATCGAATGGATTCAAGGCATGGGTCGATCGCACAGTATCACTGTCCTCGTTTGAATGAAAAGGATAAAGATGCTTTTATGATCGTAAAAAGAATAAACGAGAATCTTTCCTTTCTTACTTCAAGCTACTATTGCCGAGACCTTGATATTCTTCGATATCAATTTCGACTAATTCTAATCATTAAATTTATTTCTATTGAAGACCTGTACGGAAGATTCGCGTAATGGTGAACATCTGCAGAAGCGTGATTTTTCTGTCGAACTTGCGTTTTCTCTTGAACGTGTCATCTTTGATTTGGTTCTATCGTGAATAGTGTCGGACGTTCCGTCTTGACCTCGAGCGCGTATAGGAAACTATTAGCCAGTGTCAGAATCGTCGTCGAGAACGATGAGAAGTCAACCTTTGACACTGGGATGAACACCACAACAGTTGTGGCCTTAGCTGATTATTTGACCGGTGAGGTGAGTTCACCCGAGCCATGAAGCAGAATTACGGAAGCTTGATTGGATCACAAACGAACATTCATGGCTGATCAACCAGTGACACCGATCGGACATGATCTGGAGAGCACCCTAATGCAGCAGTGCATCAAGATGGGATTGAAAAGTGCTTTCTGTTTTCCATGCTTGTAGGGCGAACAAGTCCTGCATCATACCATTCATCACACAGTCGAACTTGTCTGTATGGGATTTCTTTTATGAACAAACAAAATCAAATCTGAGACAATTAAGATTCGTCCGAGTTGGACGAGAAGGATATTACCTTCACCGACTCTCACCTCTTATCAATTGTGTGAGACTCCTTTCTGTTCGACGTAGACAAACTGAATCGATTTTCTTCGTTTAATCAGAGCGAAATAAAGTTTGACAGTTGTTGATCGTTGCCCAAGAAATCCGTCAGACGTTTGCGAGCCTTTTGAACGACACCAAACCAAACTGTTGATAACGTAGCAAACCGAGTTTCTACTATGACAATGACAACAATCGATCGCAAAAGGGGATGATCGGTGAATGAGGAGAAACTCGGCGGGGGTTTTGCAGTTAAGAGACGGTCCATGACTCGATCGAGCATCGATTACATGAGTAAATTTTTGACATGCCCTTTTTATGATTCCAGTAGAAAGCCCTTGCAAATTTACCCACAGAGCCAAAGTTTCAGCCCGCTCGGACGTAATTCTGAGAGAGGAGAGAAGTGACAATGAGAGGGGGGTCGGTCAGAGGCTATTTATGGACCAGTTTTACCATTTTGACAATGTCTCGGGAACAATTCGACATATTGGGACGAGTGAAGTCTGAGGTGATAGAGAATTGTCTCCTCTACTAATCAGTGCATTTGAGAGTCGACTGCATCTTGATGTTTGTTCTTTACAGGTCATTGAAGACCAAAATCTTGAAAATTCTGATGCGTC
>CAJNOQ010003234.1:0-20923 GCA_905250885.1 Didymodactylos carnosus | reverse complement strand
CATATTCGTATTCCATATGTTCTTTGCTCTGGTTTTCTTTCAAATAATCACTTCTGTGCATAGCATGTTCTTGCTTGAATCCCTTTGTTTGATCAAAAATGGCAATAGAGGATTGACTCGCATTCTAAAATTAAAGAAAAAAATATTTTTCGTATACAAACCGCAAAGATCATAAGTAATTAGGCATGCACCAATACAATATATTGGTCACCAATAATACTGGTTACCCAATATATTGGGTTTTCACAATATTATTGGGTATTAGGTCGCTTGAGTTTGGCCGACGTTTACAGTATAGACGCATGCTTTATATCTCGTTTTGAATCAAGATATAACCCAGTTAGGCATGCACCGATTAATAATCGATATTAGAGCATCCAGCAAAGTCATTCCAAATCAGTTATGAAAAAGCACTTAGAGCTAAAATGTCTTTTTGCACTGCAGTTTGGTAGAGCAACCATTTTTCTACAAAATGAGATATTCGGCAGCTCTATGCCGTAACATGAATTATTAATCGGCACATGCCTAATCGATATATCTCGATCGGGATATATATCCCGATTGAGATGTGTTTCCTCACGTCGTTATGAAGGTAAATGATATTAAGGTTAAAAAGTTGGAATCCAGTGTATTGTGGAACCCAATATTACCCAGTATTATTGTACAATATTATTGAGTACCAATAATATCTGTCCCAGTATATTGGGTGTACTATAATATTGGGACCCAGTATTATTGGATATCCAATAATATTGTACAATATCTTCAATGATGATTGGTATTGGTGCATGCCTATAACTGATCTATGATATTACGTGTTCGAAATTCTTGAAAAACGTCGGGAGATGCCGACCATAAGAGCGCCGAAGCATTATACAAACAGTTTCCGTCCTCATTGCATGTGACTGGTATATATCCACTTACATCGCATGCATCGAAGTAATTTTGTAAATAGAAGTCAGCTATGGCGTCGATAATATCTAATCTTTCGTTAAAAAACATTCCCGCATTGTATTCGAATGGAAAAGCGCTCATGAGTGGCTCTAATCTGATGCAAATCGTTTTTAAAATATCGAAATCCCGCTCAGCTGCTGCTCGGGTTTTTGATATGGCATTCTTCATTACCTCTTTTCGTGGTAATACGCTGCATTCTTTCCAGAGAAGATGCTGTGAATTGGTTGTTTCACATAATCGGCATAAGTTGTGTGTACTGTTTGGCATTATTAGATAAAGTAGTGTAACACCTTAATTTGTTGCAATATTCTTCATTTATGATAAACTCAACCCGCAGAACAAAGACTGAATATATACGGAAGAATATCTAGTTATAAGAATCTATAGTAATTATTGGTACCAGTATCAAGTTTTGCGAATGATCAGTAAGCTGCAACTTAATTTGTTCTATCATCTACAATAGAAGAAAAATATTTCATCTACAGACAAACAATTAGTGCAAATGACAATATGTAGGCAAAACAATCATAGATATAGTTTATTACTTCATTTTTGGTTTGGTTAAGTAGTGTAGATACCAAAAACAAATTTACAAAGTAGTGTTTTAAACGAGCAGCTAAAAATGCTTCATTTTTTTCCGAAACGTGCATGCTGTAAGCGGCGAACAGATGGGCTAGAAACTTTTATTGGTACATATTTGTGACATTTTTTGCAATAATATATGTTAATAAAAATCACAATTATACCAGTAATGACTACCAAAATAATGAAAATTATAAGCATCGATGAATTACACAGTTTATCGATATGGAATGTACTAGTTTTTGTTCCAGTTCTGTCAAATATAGTTAAATTGATATTTACGTTGTTTGGGTCCACTAAAGTAAATTGTTGTTCGCAACTTTATAATGTAGGAAAGAGAGCACATATTAAACCAGTTGTCCCAATACATTTTTCACGTCTAATACGAATTATTTCTCGATGTTCATTAACTATAAAACAACAATAGTATAACATCAGTTGTTACTTCTGTCTTAGTAATTAACTGATACCTGTTTCATTTTCATGACCTGTGAAAATTAATGAAAAAAATATAAGTTCTGTAAACATAATTAAATTAAAATTGAAGTTTGTGTTTGAATGTAATGTAAGTATAACTATACTTGAGAGAACAGTTTTGAGAGCTTTTATCCATCTCGATATAGTTAAACGATTATTGTGTGAAAAATGGGAAAGTGAGAAAAGATGGTAAAGATAGTAAAATTGTAACGATTAAGAATGAGATAGTGAAAGAAGATAATAAAATTAAAGTAATTATAACGGTCAAGAATGAGTGAGAGAGACAGTGAGAAAGAATATTAAAGGTATCAATTGTATGTGACGTGTTTGTGTAGCATATATAACGTTTGAAACACATATATTGCCTATATTTCACAGTGGATATTTTCCATTAAACAGACGAACAGCAAGTTTTTCATCTTTGAAATGACTGCTTTTAACTCAGAATGACTCTCTAAACCTAAAATAGCATTCTCAACCAAAAAACCTACTTGTTAAAATGTTGAATTATTAATCAAAAGCACATGATATGAAACAAATATCTAAGAATATTTTTAAGAAGTACATCATTCGATGAAGCTTGATCCACTGATTTCGAATACAATATTAGTTTTAATGAAAAATACTTTCTTGGTTGAGAAAACTTGGATTTTATTATAATAACCATGAATTTATAGAAATCCTGCAAAGTTCAAAACAATTTGCACATTTTTGCGCATAGGATGTAGCTGTAGCGCGGAGACAGAAGAAGATTTTCGTAAAGTTTGAACTCGATTTGGGCTTTCGGAAATTTTCGAGGAAAGTCATTTTTACTAAAGATCTGGTTTTAGGACATTTTTTAGCACGGGAAACGCTTGTTTTCCCGGCTTTGTTAAGTTTCAATTTGGAATTTTTTAGCTGGATCGATCAGTTTTTATTTTCAAGTTTATTTGCAGCCTAGACATTATTTTAAGTTAAAACAAAAATTAAATACGTCATGACCATCGATTTTTGATCTTTTTTCCCAATGATTTTTCTTACCTTACCTAGAAAGATAAAACTTTATTTTCACAAGAAAAGTTAGCCCGAACCCAGATCTTTTTAATCAACTTATGCACAGCGAAAACTTCCACTTTTTGACTGAATGTCCGCCTGGATGCCTACTGTGTATTTCCTAACGAATTTTAATCATATTTGTAAGATGTGTTCTTGTCGACGATACCTATTTATTCGCTAAAATTAGCCGTTCATCTGTTAACAATCATGGCATACTCAAGAAGTGATATCGTTTTTTCCATAGTTTTGCTATGGTTTTCATGCAGCAGCGACGATAAACTGCTGATGCACTCATTAATAAAGCAACTGCACCTGTGGTATTAACGTTTCTATAATCCACATCAAAGTTACTCATCATTCTGCACGGATCAATCTCATGACATAGTACAAATTTCTTTCTATTTCCGTAAAAACGATGTTTAGCAAAGTTAAGAGCCATTTCTGTAAGAACAGTTCGTTTAATTAACTAATGTTTTTTCTCGTTTTAGAAACTATTTGGTATTTTTGGCGAAGAACCACTCGATAAGTTTTGTTCGTTTGGTGCGCTTACAAAAGACTAAAATCCGAAGAGTGGATGGGAAACTAATGAATTCAAAAATGGTAAACACAGAAATGTAAGCTTAAAGGAAATTCAAATAGGCGAGTCAAATAAGATTTTACATGTAGAATATTTTACAAGTATTCTAATTAAAAAGTTCGTTTATTTTCGATTCGTGCATGTCAGGTTACGGTAGCGGTCAAAGGTATACCGAAACCTGTCATCTGAGAGCTATAGAGTCTAACCACTTCGAATTGTGTGTTTAACGCTCCTCCGACTGCTGATCATTCGTTAAATTTTGACTTACTTGATGTTTGTTTTCCGGAAAAGCTTCCCAAAAGTAGTGAAAGCCTATATTAGACGAAATAATCCATTTTTCACTATTCGCACCGAAAATTCAAAAATTCATAACACACTCAAAAACTGTTTCAAAATATCAACATATACTCGATTTTATCTGTTTAACCATATTCTGTAGTAGAGATTAGTACGAAATATTTCCTTATTTCGAAAGCTTTCCAGAAAAGTACTTCAATTTTTGGAAAGCTTTCGGAATAAAGGAATATTTAATATATCTTTGACCGCTACCGTAACCTTACATGCACAATCGAAAATAAACGAACTTTTTAATTAGAATACTTGTAAAATATTCTACATGTAAAATCTTATTTGACTCTCCTATTTGAATTTTCTTTAAACTTGCATTTCTGTGTTTACCATTTTTGAATTCATTAGTTTCCCATCCACTCTCCGGATTGTAGTCTTTTTAGCCAGTTTGCTGTTTCTTGTTTTTATGACCGGTGTGTATAATGCTATTTTTTTTGTTATGCATGTCTATACGTCTGTGATTCTTCTTTGTATGCAGTAAGAGATGTTTATATTTCGATGCTTAATAGTATTTATCTTCTTATGTCAGATCTTCTTGTTTTCCATTTAATTTCTTTTGTCAGATGTTTATCTTCTTGCGCCAGATTTGCTTGTTTTTTCTTTCTTCAACGTGAATACAAGAAAGAGTGTTTCAAAATTATCGTTCAGGTCCCAAGATTATTTCATTCATGCTCATGTGCGACTACAAATGCATTATTGGAACAAGCGAATAGCTCATAGACTCTATTTTTGTTGCATTCACTGCACTAGGAAAACTTTGGCAGTTTCCCTATTGACATTCCGCGTCGTATCTCTTCCAGAAAGGAAAACGTGTCCCCAGTAGGCAGTTCATCCAGAGCCAATGCATATATTGAGAAAACCACAACACACTACATCATTTAAAAAATTCTGAAGTACAGATTGTTCTCTTGATTATAATTTTGGGTTAAATTTAGTGAGTGTCGCAGAGCTAACAACAGTACGTAAGCCATAACTCTTTTTTTAAAGGGATATGCGCTTTCGAAGGTGCCTTACTTAGTTTTCACCAGGTTCACAGTTGCTTTCTTTCAAGTTTCAACAATAAAAAAATGAAATGGAAAAATTTTTCAATCGCTAATCATTCGAAAAGTATGTAATGAAAAAATGCTTAGATTTCTGATTAATGAGTGAATGATGGTAATGAAACTCTGCTCAAACTGCTCCTGAACTGAAGATACATTTTTCAATATTGAAAAAGATTTTCTAGCTTTTGTGAAAAAATTTTTTTTGCAGTTAAACTCGTTTATTCTAAATCTGAGCTTTTCTAGAATCCTTTGCAATTGAATATCTACATGTTGCTTTAGTTTTTAATAGTTCATGTAATAATTCAAAGCCGAAAACTTTATAAATCTTACTACTAACTAAACTGTCGTGCTTTTATAAGCATTGCAAGCGTCGTCCAAGACACAAGTTTGAGATAAAAACTTCTCATTGACAGTTCCACTAAAGAGATACTTTTCATTAAAAAAAATTCAGTTATAGACAAAAATAAAAATTTATTGTTACCCATTCTCCTTGTAAAACTAACATTTGTCTGTTCCTTCCGGCATAAAGTATAAAGTAGATTTTTTGTATAAATCACAACTATTAATACATGGAAGCAGTTTTGCTATAGATTTGTATTGCCATCGTCGTGTAAAGCGTCTCGAACATTATCCAATATCATGCACCATGTTTAACTCAAAAACGAAAGTTTTTTCTAAAAAAAGGGAGGAATACCCTTAAGTTTAACCTTTAACCGAGCTTGAAGTGAATTGCATCATGTTCCCGAAGTAAAAGCCGGGTAAAACATGGTGAAATTAGTGTCCTAACTGTCTCAAGAAACGCTATTTAGAAGAGAATTTTCTTGTTCTCAAAACTTGTTTATTTTGGTGGTATTGGACTTAACAGTTTCTATTGTCTTAAATCTTGATTTATAGGTCTAAAATTGTTTTTTAAACCAAAAAAGTGCAGCCTCGAAAAAAGACTTTTCTTGTATATATCCATGCGAGCTGTCGATTGAAATTGAAATTAAAGTTTAAAAACTTGTAGTTCCTTGAAAAGTAAATTTTAATTTTTTCAATTTAGAGTGTTTTCTGTAGATATTTTAAGAAGTATAAATAGAACCAGAACATTTTCAATAGTGACGTGCGTGGTCTAGTGTTTAAAGACACGAGTGGTCACAGGTTCAGTCGCTGCCCACGTCGTTTTTTTTCAACTGTTTGTCTAGGGAGTTTTTATTTTAATTCATTACTATTTATAAAACTCTTTAGCATTGAAAAGTGGTTTAAGAAACGAAAGCAAAGACCGTCTTCTCTCATAAGCAAATGAGTTCTCTCTCTCTTGCGCTGTTTCGCGCCATACTTAATTAATGACTTTTTTAATGACAGTGTTTGGCGCCGTTTCTAGCATTTCAACGGTCATTCCACTTTGCTGTGACCTGTTTATTTCATTTTCGGCAATTGCAGCTGATTATTATTATTATTACCTAGTTTTTTCAAATTTTATAAATTACTACAGCTACAGGAAAAAATCAGTATAGGTCGAATTTAGCGCCAATGAAAAGGCAGCAAACAATCCTGTAGAGAGAAACAATAAGATCGCAAGCCTCGAAATTTTATGGAAAAAGGTGGCATTCCTATTAAATGCACAAACGTTTCAGACCATAGGGATCACAACTACATAGTTCGTTTCTCTACACTGACCCGTGTGCTCAGGTAGGGTGTTCCTATATGAGTTACTTAGATTAAAAAAATCTTGAAATATTTTCATAATAATTGTCTCAAAATCCATTGTTTTCATACAAGCTGGACTACAAGCGAATGTTCGGAAATACGTATACCATGCCACAAACAACTGGCGAAGGGACGCCGTTATATGGTAAAATGGAAGAAGAAAATCAGTTATCAATAAAAGTGAAAAAAGATATAAAGTTGTTTGATGAAACTGAAGATTTACAACTAAAACAGTTATTAGCTATGATTTTTCATAACGAATCATACCTATTCTGAAATGGAAATATTTGACTGACATTTTGTACACTAGCTTCGTTCTGTATTTCCTACATCTCTGAGATGGTCCTATATTGTCCGGTATTTCCTAGGAAAAGTGAGGATTAATCTAAAATGAGTGATATTTGATCGTGAAACGCCATATTCGCTTTCCTACCATAGACGAGCACAGGACAACCTTTTCTGTCCTGTCCAGCCGCTCGACAGGGCGGAGGTCAACTACAGAACAGGACAGGACAGAAAAAGTTGTCCTGTGCTCATCTCTGGTAGGAAAGCGAATATGGCGTTTCACGATCAAATATCACTCATTTTAGATTAATCCTCACTTTTCCCCGAAATATAGGAAATAGTGGACACTATAGGACCATCTCAGAGATATAGGAAATACAGAATGATTACGAAGCCAGTCTACAAAATGTTTCGTAAGAAAGGTGATCATGATGCTTTTTTAGTAGCGGAAGCACTTTTTGCCAATGGCCGTTAGATCAATTTCAAAACAAGTAACTGGGATCTATTACCTTTGATAGCGAGATTTCATCCACTCGATCTCGTTTGTGGGGGTGATTCCTCTCCTGCTTTTGAAAATGTTTGGTTTCTCCGCAGCAAAATATGATAAATCTTCTTTTCCTGCATAGTAGCAGTAATTTTATACGAATTTTTTAGCATTTGGTTGCGTTCAAGAACGGAAAAATAATATTAGAATGAAAGAAATCATAATTTGTCATAGAAATGATCGATAGCACGGGCTGTCTTTTTCAGTATTTTGCATTTATTCAAATTTGCATCAGCTATTGTTAACTGTACATGACTGTCAATGCGACAAACTGATGATTTGGCAAAAGCAAAAGATCATTGAATATTCATATGAAAAGGAACAGTTCTAAACCTTTCACTTGCTCGTTTAGTAAAAACAAAAATTCTTTTGTTTTGTATAAAAAATAAATGAAATTGTTAACATTCTTATGTGCAGACTTGAAGACTTTTGACACTCGTCTTTTTCTAGACAGCATGATGAGGGGAATTGTAGGAAAGTGGCTCCTCAGAGAAGGCTGAAACAAATGAAATATTAATGCAATTTGTTCGACGAGGATTAATACCAAAATTTGTTGTGTCATCTTTAATAAAATTAATATCTGGTATTCTGCCTGTTCCCAATCATAAAATGCTTTTTTAGATTGGGAATCTTCGCGTTGTCTCTGAGTATAGTTCTATAGAGATCTAAACGAAATTCTTTGTTTTCTAGATAAGTTCAGCATTTAGCTTTTTTGTTTTTAGAATAAGCTGAGGATAAATAGTGGTGGAAAATGTCTTTCAGCTGTCATATACTTAAAAAATATGTTGGTTTAATCTTTTGAAATTTGCCAGAGAGTCTGCCCATCTACCCGTTCTAAACTTCCTAAAAAAGAGTTTGTTAACAGAAGAAGTGCGATATTCTGCATAGCCTATGAAACTTCTGAGGGATAATGTGCGAAAGCTTTTATGTTTGTATTGCCAGATTTTCATTCTTTTTGCAATTGTTCTATTAGGAGTATCACAAGGCAAAATGCTGTATCCATTTGAACGTCCTATCGTGTTAAGAACATGATTTTCAACAATTTTCTCAGCAAGGTGCATCAGGCAGAGATTGTTATGGTCATTTTGGACCTTCTATTTTATTTGATTTATTTGATAAGGAATTTCCAGATAGCATTATGGTTGATTATTTACATACAACACTATTAAGACAAACACGAACAATGATGACACATCTAGCCGGCAAAATTAGTACGGCAGATCGTGCCCTGCTTGATAGGGTGTTAACAGAACAAAGATTTCCATACTATTTTTATAGAGGAGTACGCGGTATTAGTAATTTAGCTCACGTGAAAGGAACAGAAGTTCGTAATCTTTTATTATATTCTATGATACCAACATTCATCTTATTTTTCGATCCTGAACAAGTATCTTATATATCGTTATTTTCATGTGCAATTCGTTTATTATATGGTCCACCATTACTTCATATTTCAAGAGGTGCTCGATGTAATTTAGCTTCGGAATTAATGATAGAATACATGAGTCTAGCAGAAAAGGCTTTTGGTCGCACAAATCTGTTTGAAACTGGTCTGCTTTTAGCTTTGTGAGGGAATGTGAAAGGACAGAATTTTATTCTGTTTTAATCTAAATTGCGCAAGAAATTAGGATGAAGTTGACTGCAAATATATTTCTACGATGTTTAATTTTAAATAGTATGCACCAAGTTTCGTACTCATTGATAAAAGATTTTTTTAAGAATAAAAGACGCTTCTTAGCTTCTGAACCGTATTTCAGCTATTTTTGATAATAATTTAATAGCTCGCAAGTTTCCGTTTCCCAGCTAGTAGACCTTGCATACGTTGTGTATTTCAGAGATGAATTTCTTCTAGTCCATAGTATACGAAGTTTCGATTTTCCGAGAAAGCAGCTGCGAACAATACGATTTTTTGACTACCAAAAGACTTTTTTAAATCTTGTAACAAGCAAGAAATATTTTTAGCACTGTCACTTTTTTTCGAAAGATTTGTACGTATCAGAAGACTTTTATGCCAATGCTAATCATATTCTAATACTTAGGAAACGTACACATATCTTTTGATAAAATTCATACGCTTACATTTCACCTTCATGATCATTATGATTCGTTATTTCGAACATATGGAAATTTAAGTTCTACAGCTACTTTTGCCTTTGAAGATTTTATAGGTCATATTGGCCAATCACACTTTGATTCGAAAAATATAGAACAACAACTTATTCTATACTACGGTATTGATTTTTTTTACGCAATGAGGCCACTGATGGTGATGACGTATTTATCGATCCGGAGTATTGCGAACCACTTTCCAAAATTATGACAAATAAATTTGATGATGATATTTTGTCCTATCATTCGAGTTTTTGTAACTGTTCTACTCCGAATACCTGTTTAATGATCTTTGACAGATTTATTATTAACCAAGCTTGTTATCATGCTCTTCTTTATACCAAGCGTGGATTATCAATAAGCTATTTCGTTGCATTTAAAGAAAAATCAATGTTGAAATTCGGTAAAATTTTATATTTTTTCTTAATTACAAATACAGAATCATTTGCTTACGTACAAGAATATAGTGAAAAAGCAGCATTTTCCGATGATTTAAAAGACACATTATTCTATGAGAAAGTTAAAAACACACTTGATCGTTTTTTCTTTGTGTTGGAGAGAAAACCATGTAAAGAAAAACTGTATGTTCCAGTAACGTGTATATTACATCATTGTATAGTTTTTGAAAATGATAATTCTCTAATTGTAACTCTTGTTAGTCGACTAGATGAACATGATTAGTTCGATATAATATTATTGTACATGTGTGTTTTATTTTGTGGTAATATTTTTCTGTGGACGCTCCCTCCTTTTTTCTACAATTCGTTTTCTCACTTTTTTTAGCACTAAAATCAATCCTATGAAGCTGTTCTATGGGTTTTGATACTGAGCTATTTATACCACATATAAAAGGTATATTTCCTTTTGACTTAGCAATCGCCACTTATGTTAAACTGTAATATCATATCATAGCGTTCAAGACCTGTAAACATAGACCACTTTCTATATATCTTCAAACAAAAGATTCTGCATGTTTAGTATTTATCAAGCCGAGTAATGTAGACTTTAGTTGCGTAACTATGTGTTAAGAGTAAATTCTTCACAATATATCATGAAGAAGTACGCTCTGCACTGCTAAAAGTAAACGACTATGTCACACTAAAGTCATAAAGATATCTTATTGTATAAAAAAATCAGTCACTTCGCTATAAACTTTTGTTTGGCGTGTGTCCTTTCAGATAATAATGGCTGCATCTGGATCAAAAAGAAGCGTTGTACCACCGATGACTTATACACCAGATGAAAGTTATTTATGTGTCTTTGATATTGATGGTGAAGAAAACATGTACAGTGCTATACATGTAAATGATGTTATACAGAAATGTGGAAGAAATCTTGTAGTAATACAAGATGGTTTAAAATATATCCAAAAAACAGTTATAGCCAAAGGTACAAAGCAAAACTCATTTTTATCTCTATGGTTTACTAGCTTTAGAACCTTTATATAAATTCACAAATGGACAGAAGCTATGTAAAACTATCAATTTGTAATCTAAGGCGAAAAAAACCCATTGATCGTGTCTTACGAAAAAAGAACAGCAAAATGCAGAGGACCACTGCTTCTACGTTCATTTACAAAAAGAAATATAAGATTGCGGCGTTTAGAGAACAAGGATACTGGTTCAGTTTAAGTTTAGGATTGTGCTATATCGTCTGCTGTCTTAGATTAAGGTCTAAGCCGTACAATGCTTTCAAAATATCTGCTTCTTCGCAATATTACAGATAGTTTATGTCTTGTTCTGCGTTCATTTAAGGATCTGAAAAACAAATGTTAATTAAAGCAAAATAATTACAAAAAGTTACAACACAACGTGCTAACTATTTTGATAATGATGATAATATTAATGATAATGAAGGTGATAATAGTGGTCAGGAAAATCAACGCCCTGCTGGTTCTCAAAACGGTGACGTAATGTCAAGTAGATTTAAAAGACAGGAAGTTTTCTACGCAAAGCTCTAAACTCTTGGCTGAATTTTATGTTTAAATTTTGTTATTGACAGAAAAATGTAGAAGTTATAGAGAAATATGTCAAAAAAACTATTCTATAGTTCGGTTTCTTTGATTGTGGCATATATATACTTCCAATGTGTTCGTTTTTTTAACAGACATCTTTATAAGAGCAGACATTTTTCTGCGGACCAGCGGAATAGCGGACCATAATGGTAAAGACATCTAGGACTTTACTGTACAACATTTTGTGCTGAACAATAGCGAATGTCAGATGCCGCTCAATATTGTTTCGATGATTTTGCTGAAAGAAAAAGTATAGCAGAATACGCATATAATGTTATAGCAGAGTAGCGGAATAGCGTTATAATGGTATAGCAGGGTAGTGGCGTAGAAAGTGATGTAGAACTCAATCACGAGAAGGTTTTTGCTGGGAAGGAAAGCTTAACATCTGAAGTCGATGGTTGTCGATTAATGAACGAGCAGATTCTTATTCTAATCTTGCATCTAGACCATCCCGCGAGTCAGTACCACGTTTAAAGGAGGTAGATAGAAGCGAAGACAAATGGGAAACAACCTATTGATCCACTACGACTATCAAATTCAAACAGCTTTTATCACTACCATAGCCATTCCGTCAACGTCTTAGCTTGCTGTCTGTTAATGAGCGAGAAGATTCGTGCATCTAGATCAGTTGAAAAGCTTCCCTGGTTAAAAGATGAAGATGTATCTTGGGCTTTACTCTACAATAATTTTTTATGACCAATAGAGAATGTGATATGTCGCTCAATATTGTTTTCTATGATTTTGCGCCAAAAAACGCTTGTTCAGTGGCGGTATAATCGTATAGTAGGATAGCGGCATAGAGGAATAGCGGCATGGCGGTATACCGGAATAGTGTTATAATGTTATAGCAGAAAGGTGGATTAGGGGAATAACAGAATAGAAAAATTACTACTGATAACATCGAGTCGATTGCACAACTTCAATCGTTGTACAGAATATAGATACAGAACGGTGAATTTAGTTTTGTAGTTTACTACAAAGCTAAGTTCACATGTTCGAATCTCTATTCGTACAAAAATTGATTTTGTGTTTTTCGATAGTTTTAGTTTAGAATACTATAATGGAATATTTTCCGCTTGTATTCTGACAGAATAAAGCTTATATCAACAGAATAGCGGTATAACTGTATAGCAGAATAGCGGAACAGTGGTTTAGCGGAAGAGCAGAATAGCGCTATACCGGAATAGCGGTATAATGGCATAGCAGAAAAGGGGAATAATGGTTAAAGACGTATTTTAGGCTTTACTGTTCAGTATTTTTCGATGAACAATAGAGAATGTGAGATGCCGCTCAATATTGTTTTCGATGATTTTGCGCCAAAAAACGCTTGTTCAGTGTCGGTATAATGGTATAGCGGAATAGCGGCATAGTGAAATCGCGGAACGGCGCACTAGCGGTATGATAGTATGGCGCAATAGGAAAATAGCGGACTAGCCGAAGAAGTAGAATAGCGGACCAGCGTAGTAGCGGAATAGCGGTATATATAAGCTTTATTCTGTCTGAATACAAGCGGAAGAATACTCCATTATAGTATTCTAAACTAAAACTATCGAAAAACACAAACTCAATTTTTGTACGAATAGAGATTCGAACATGTGAACTTAGCTTGGTAATAAACTGCAAAAGTAAATTTACCGTTCTGTATCTTTATTCTGTGAAACGATTGAAGTTGTGCAATGGACTCGATGTTAGCAGTAGTAATTTTTTTGGTATGTTTTTTGTTTTGCTTTGAAAACATAGCGGTATGATAGTATGGCGGAATAGCAGAATACCGGACCAGCGGAATAGCGGACCAGCGGAACAGCGGACCAGCGGAATAGCGGACCAGCGGAATAGCGGACCAGCGGAATAGCGGACCAGCGGAATAGCGGACCAGCGGAATAGCGGACCAGCGGATTAGCGGACCAGCGGAATAGCGGACCAGCGGAATAGCGGACCAGCGGAATAGCGGAATAGCGGACCAGCGGAATAGCGGCTTGGCGACACTTTCATCCTTTTTATCTGCCACAAGCACCCGAAATCATAGCGCCGTCACTATTAAGAAGCGCTGTTCTGCTTTTCAAAAAGCGAAAATTTTTGGACTGAATCTTCTGGCCATTGCCTTAACAGTGGCGGCGAAGGTAGGAGTCTCCAAACCCTCATCCCTTGATTTTTGTTTCCAGAAAGCTTTCCATTCGTCAAAAATGCCGTTTGACAACAAGGTGGTATACCGCGAGCACGGTTTTGTTTATATTGGACCAACGCGCAATTATGATCCGCGGATTGGTAACATTGTGATATACAATCAACAGAAGTGTGAGATACAGGAACACGGACAAAAAAACATCTGTGCGGCACTTGATTTGAACCCGGATGCTCTGGCAAAAGAGAAATTCAATGGTGCCAAATCTCTAGTTGTCGAATCGGGAAAGATACGCAAATCCGAAATGTCATTGGGTGCGGATGCATCTGCCACTGGGGTTCCAGTTAAAGCTCATGGGCATATCACATATAAGTTCACCGACGAACAACAGGACATATTAATATGCTCAAAATGGCACAAGACTGGTAAGATTTTGTACGATCCAGATAAACTTACGCCTGCGATAATAAATCTCAAATTGAAAAACGGTTGCTATGCAATAGTGAACAGGCTGCTGATTTCTGACTGCGCTTCCGTGTACACAGGAAGTAGTGGCGAATGGGTGTCCACAGCCGAAACAGCGGTCGATGCTACTCTACCGGTGGTAACAGCAGGAGTGAAGACCGGTTTAACTATAAGCAAAAGCTCAGGAGTATCAAGTCGGATCGAGGGATGGGAAAACGCTGTAGTCGGTGTCTATATTTACCCATTCACGGTGGAAACAAGCTGGCTCCAGTTTTTTCGGACGGAGAAGATATCTATTATAACAATAAGTGGCGGGCGTAGCGGCAGGGTGGAATCAGGCTATGACATGTCCGAGGAACAGCAGGAAGAACAGGAAGGTTGGTTTGAGGATGTCCCTGTGCTTCGGACGCACCTCCTTCAAGACGATGAAGCTTCGACTGACGACGTGCCGGTGCTTCAAACCAGCCTCCCTCAAGAGTAGTACACATGATGATCAGATTACATTACTGTTTTCTTTTTGAATTTCTAACATTCCATCATTAACGAAAGAAGAAATTAAAATAAATCATAAACCAAACAAAATTCATTCAATTCATTCTAAACAACCTATCCTAGTGAGTTGTGTGTAGTGAAGTTGTAGTGAGTGAAGTTATTGTATCTCGTATTGTTGTATTCATCGTACACATATTGACCAGTGAGTGTGACGGACGTACATACACATAGTGACAAGTGAGTGTGACGGACGTACAAACACATATAGTGACCAGTGAGTGTGACGGACGTACATACATATAGTGACCAGTGAGTCTGACGGACGTACATACATATAGTGACCAGTGAGTGTGACGGACACTCACTGGTCAAAATTCATTCAATTCATTCTAAACAGCCTATCCTAGTGAGTTGTGTGTAGTGAAGTTGTTGTATCTCGTATTGTTGTATTCATCGTACACATAGTGACCAGTGAGTGTGACGGACGTACATACACATAGTGACGAGTGAGTGTGACGGACGTACATACACATAGTGACGAGTGAGTGTGACGGACGTACATACACATAGTGACCAGTGAGTGTGACGGACGTACATACATATAGTGACCAGTGAGTGTGACGGACACTCACTGGTCACTATAGGTATGTACGTCCGTCACACTCACTCGTCACACTACACCCAAGGGGCCAAAACTGATCGTACACATAGTGACCAGTGAGTGTGAGGGACGTACATACACATAGTGACAAGTGAGTGTGACGCACGTACATACACATAGTGACGAGTGAGTGTGACGGACGTGTATACATATAGGGACCAGTGAGTGTGACGGACACTCACTGGTCACCATATGCATGTACGTCAGTCACACTCACTGGTCACTAGAGGTATGCACGTCCGTCGCACTCACTCGTCACACTACACCCAAGGGGCCTTGAACATTTGGACTGTTCTGGGTGAAAATTTCACCAGAGACACATTTCGATATCCTCTACAAAATCGCTATTTCAGATATGCAAATAAACCAATTAGATGAAGTGAAGTGGCTTGCTTTGGTTTTTTCCCCGTACAAAAATTGCTTTAATCTTTGTTTACCCATAATCTACTTAGAAATGTTTGAAATCTGAAGATTCTGTTTCCACTATTTTGATTTAATACAACCCCAATATTCATCTTAGAAACCGCCTTGATGGAATTTCACAAGTTTCACCATTTTTGTTGACAAAAACCATTCTTGTTTCACATATATATTAAGCACAAACCGCTCAGGCCGCATACAAAAGAAATATTTCAGTTGGTTAGTTTTTGATTATGTCCTGTACATATTAAAGCAGGCATTTTTCATCTCTGTTGGTTGATGAAGGAGGTCTATTTTCCCAGGAGATCTGGTATCGATCAATGATGCTTTTACGAAAGGTCAAAACTGAATCGAAACATAGGTTATCGACTGTTTTGCATCTTGTAGCATTGCTTAATTTAGAATCAAAGCGAATGAACATTTCTGGCAGTTGGTTTTGGGAAAAAGCCAGCCATTTTGATTGTGTATATGGAACAATAAAAATTTACAATAATAAATCTCTCAATATCAAACGAAGTCACTTGAGACTTTCAGAGTATGAGTAAATTTACACTTTCTAGGCGTAGGTCGGTGAAAAGTCCCTCAAGTACGATTTTTAGTAAAATGAATTTCCGGAGAACCACCTGGAACCCGCCTGCTGTTATGAAAAATTCTCAAATTATGAATTTCTATTTCACCACGTTCATTACGTGAAATGCCTTATTTTCCAAAAATCTAACTTCTGCTAATGGTCTGCCTTCTAGTTGAGAAAACCAGAAGATAGAGCAGTGTAAAGTATTGAAGAGAATAATGAGTATAAAACTGCGAGTAAATACATAATGAGATTTTTACAAAATGTAATATTTTTTTGCTCGAGCTTTCAATGCGTTTCACATATCAGTATTCTAACTTATTTGATGAGTATCTTTTAATTTTCTCAAAAGCCAAGAAACCTCAATGCCCCATTCATATCTTGAAGTAAAGAGGAACATTTGTTTCATAAAATCGTATATTAGGTTATACTACAGTTAACTACACCCAAGGGGCCAAAACTGAAAAAACAACTTTTCCAAATATGCATTTTTTTCAACGTTGTTGATCTCATTTCTTAATTAAGAGCCATTTTCCGATAGCGTCAGACAGGTAGCGGTGGTTGATACCACAGACAAAAAACTTGAAAATTTTCCAATTTTGTCGTTTTTTTTTTGAGTACTGCTGTTTACAAACGGTATTAAGTAAAAAACTTCGTTTTTGAGGATGCAAGCAGCGGTAACTTTACAAAACCTGAATATGCCTTCAGTCATCAGGTCGCCGACCCAATGTGTATCGCTAGTTAGTTAACATACTTCACCAGATATAAAGATTTTTTGATAAAGATTTACTTGCTACACAAAGATATACCACAACTCTTTTTTCGACAGAACGCAAAGAAAGAAAACACATCTCATGTCATACAACAGCTGTTTCGACCGTCAGACGCAACTTTTATAACCCTAAGTGTAAAAATAGAATTTTCAACTTCGTGGAAGTGTGACTTTAGAATGGCAATCTTGCCTTAAGACGAAAGGTCCGATACATAACCTGCAGGTAGTGCTTTGAGCTTGGTTTTTCCATCGATCGATATCTTTCTACAAAATAGTGAAAACCGAAGATTCCTATCTCGTCTCTATAAAACGTTATTCAAGAACCATTCGAGTACGTTCTATTTTGTCTCCGATAGTAATTTCAATTTTTATGAAGATCTGAGGGGCAAAAACTCACCATCGGACCTCGAGAAAGTGCGAGACATGACTTGTGAATAGCAAATTATGATCCAACGTCAAAAACTACCTATAGAAATAAATTTGCACCATTTTCAGATGAAAATTGTGGCTACAAATACTTCAAATACCTACGACTTTATAGAAGCTAGAAGCACCTATAGTCAAAAACCATCCATCAGACAAACTTTATTTTTTTCAGAATCAGTGCACTATGGCCTGATGACTGAAGGCATATTCAGGTTTTGTAAAGTTACCGCTGCTTGCATCTTCAAAAACGAAGTTTTTTACTAAAAACTTATGCTTTTGTAAAATTTATTTATATTATTAGAAGACAAAAAAATTACATTTACATTCTTAAAACGTTAATTCTAGTCTAAAATTTTGTAGAAAACTTTTGAAGATCTCCGGAAATCCCAGAAAATTTTATTTTGTTACTGTTAAAATATGCATATAATTTTACCTATATGATCAAGTTTTGACAAACTTTTATTCAGTTTTGATCGATTTTTTAATGAGTGACCGGCCCCCTTTTAACGATCAACCGCACCAAAAAATAAAAGTGACCGTTCTCAGCGATCAAACAGTATTTTTCAAAACCGATACTAAATTTTTTTCCCACAAGTGTGATGACTTAAATAAAGAAAAAAGAACTTGCCTAACTGCTAACCAAAAAGACTAGATAGGCTTACAAGAAGTTCGGGTGGATTCCAACCGTTCTGCTCGGTCTTCAGCGGTTTCAGTCGGCCAATCAGGTTCTAAAAGTATCTGAATTACTTTCTATATTCAATTTTGTATGTAAAATCAGAAAAAAATAGTACCAAAATTTTAAAAAGACAATAAACTCTGAAATTTTGAATTTTTGTTTTTCAAAATTTGACTGAATTTTGCCCATTTTAAAAAAAATCAATATTTTAAAATTTTTTAAAAGAAAAAAGGCTTTCAAGAATCCACATTTCAGTTTTTTCTAGGTAACTCGATGAGCTCGATCTAATGATGAAAAAAAAATCAAAAAAAAATTTGCTTATCTTTTGAATTGCCGGCACCTTAGTTAGAACAGAGTGGAGTGTTTGGTCTTCATGCTTGCACGTACACACACACACAGGAATCGGGGTATAGTCTAATATTTGGTGCCGTGACACCTGCAACCACAAAACCGGCGTCTACATTCTCTTATTTAACATAATATTATATTCGAATTCGTTCTATTATCGTCGTATTTAAAAGGGTTGGGTGACTTTCATTAAAACGTTTTTTTTAATGAAAGTCCCGGTACTTTCATTAAAATGGCTGTGACCTAGAGTTTCTGATGGTACAAGAATTTCATTAAAATTTTAATGAACGTTCTCTTAATGAAAGTTTTTTTAATGAAAAATTTTTCAATGAAACTCCGATATCCCATTTAAAAGTAGTTTATTTTATGTTTACACTTGAACTTCGTTTATTACATTCGATTCTCTTTCTTTTTGAATAACATCGTTTCATCTTTTTTTCATTCTAAATAACGTCCATCTTGGTTATAAGTACACACGTTTTATTATCTTATATATTCTTCATCGTTCAAGATAATAGAAATCGTTTTATCTTTGCATTGTTAGATAAATTTACGTATGTTAATTTATTTATGTTTTTCTCTCGATAAACGTTACCTGTATACACACGCAAAACATAGAAAACATGTGGATGTGTGCCAAACAAAAGGACAAATGAAAAAAAAAATGATTATCGCGAACAATGATGAAGCAAATTTCACGTATAAATAGAGACACGAACTTAGCAGAGCTACATTCATCATCAGCACAAGACAAGCACAAATCCAGAATTCTTGAAGGTAGGTGCAAACTGAGTCCAATCTGTAAAATAAACCTGACGGGGACAGGATCCAAATTTTTGTAAGAGTTTACTTTCCTAATGCTATATCCTTTTCGAATAAGGTTCTGTTGTTTTACTTATTCGATATGTTTCACATTCCGCCCTCGCTGACATCATGATAGCACCTGAAGATTAACGTTTAGTTTTTGAAGATACTGCGGCCTCCTGCATCGTATCCCCCTGTATCCGTCACTATCACAAGGCAACAGAGGTCCGAAGCGTGATTATACTCATAACCAGGATTCGCTTCACTGAGCGTGAGAGCAGAATGTACAATCCCAATAATTTAAAATTTTTAAAACTTTGTTCATGAAGGAAAACGAAGAAATTTTTCGTTTTCTCTTGGGCTACTGAAAAAAAGAATACCCAGGTCTATCGTTCCTGTCGCCGGAATGATGTGTCTTAGCTTGCTGTCTATTTATGAGCGAGAAGATTCGTGCATCTAGATCAGTTGAAAAACTTCCCTGGTTAGGAGATAAAGACGTATCTTGGGCTTTAATGTTCAATACTTTTTGATGACCAATAGAGAATGTGAGATTCCGCTCAGTATTGTTTTCGATGATTTTGGGGGAAAAAAAGTATAGCAGAATATCGGTATAATGGTACAACAGAATATCCGATTGAGAAATAGCGGTGTCTTGGTATAGCCGAATAGCGGTATGACGGTACACCGGAACAGCGCTAAAACGATATAGCACTATAGTAGAATAGTAGTATAGTAGAGAAGACATATCTTGGGCTTTACTGTACAGTATTGTTTGATTAACAATAGCGAGTGTGAGTATATATATTGTCAATATTGTTTTCGATGATTTTGCGGGAAAAAAAGTATAGCAGAATACCGGTATAATGGTACAGCAGAATAGCCGATTGAGAAATAGCGGTGTCTTGGTATAGCGGTTTAGCAGAAAAGCAGATTAGCGGAACAGAGTATCAGCGGTATAACAGTTTATCGGAATAGCAGTATAACAGTATACCAGAATAGCGGTACAATAGTATACCAGAATAGCGGAATACAGGATTAGCGCTATAACAGTATAGCGGTATAACAGTATACGAAAATAGCAGTATAATGGTATAGCAGAGTAGCGGAATAGGATAATACCGGACCAGCGGAATAGCGGTATAATGGTATAGCAGAAAAGCAGTACATTAGAAAATTAGGTACTTTTGCCGCGCTGCACCAAATTAGATAAAAATTGGGTTCTAGGTGCAAAATTTCTCGGTGAACCCGCTGTCGGATTCACCGAGAAATTTTGCACTTACAACTATAATGGTATAGCAGAATGGAGGATAAGCGGTATAATGGTAAAGACATCTAGGACTTTACTGTACAACATTTTGTGCTGAACAATAGCGAATGTCAGATGCCGCTCAATATTGTTTCGATGATTTTGCTGAAAGAAAAAGTATAGCAGAATACGCATATAATGTTATAGCAGAGTAGCGGAATAGCGTTATAATGGTATAGCAGGGTAGTGGCGTAGAAAGTGAT
>CAJNOQ010003233.1:0-20929 GCA_905250885.1 Didymodactylos carnosus | reverse complement strand
CACTTTGTTTACCTTCCATCGGGAACATTCGAAAATTTCCTAGCTCCATACCCAGAAGTTCAACTTTATTCGTTAAAGCACCGTTAATCATCTATTTCTATCCTTATTTTACTTTGTATATACGGGTCAGCTAGTTCTATTCCACCTAACAATGTTTATAATAAAAACAGAGAACTGCATTTTGTCTCTTGTTTTTTGTTTTATTTTCTACTTTGACATATCATTTGTGTTTTCACTCTTTCTGTTAATTTAACATCTCTCACATGTAAAGAGTCATATTTTTGTTTCTAAGATTTGCTTTCTGCTCTTCTTGAAAATGAATGTTGTCTCATTCTAACGTTGAAAAATCAAAATTTTAAATAATCAATAAATTATTAAAAATATGAAATTAAAATTAGCTGCTATGATCATATGTATTATTTTACAATAGGTCATATGTTCAATGAGAGAATACTTTTTTGCTATAAGAAAAGAAAAGAATTAGTACAAGAAGGTGAAAATTATATAATCGTATGAAATATGTTAACGGTATCGACATTGTAAATAATCGATTTATTTTTAATTCAAATTAAAAAGGTACGTTAATAATGATAATAAACATTGACTGGATGATCCCTAGAAAATTTTCGAATGTTCCCGATGGAAGGTAAACAAAGTGAGTAAGTCAGTACTACTGATTAAGTCAACTATCAATAGAATGAATATATCACGATATACAAGAAATGACGATGAATGGCGTTAAAAAATACTGAATTATTTTTGATAAGAAAATCTCCTCATGGATAGGTAATAAGGGTATTTCAAAGTAATAACAGGTGTGTTAGAAGAATTATAAACTGTGACAATAAGAGTAATAATCGTTTGTGTTTTCTCTTTCGCATTGTACGTACAGATAATTTCTCTTTCCTTATTTACGTATTTACATCCCTCATAATCATCATAATATTTATAAAAACAACTATGTGATCATAAACAGTATACATACACTCCTACCTTTGGTCTATAATTTTTTGTCAAACGAGGCTAAACAAAAGAATACGATTCTATAAACAACTACGGGTCTCTTAATTCACAATTTTTCTACATTCAACTGTGCTCATTTTTTAGTAAAATATATTTTAATTAGAAAATGTTAAATCAATTTACCGAAGGTCCTAACGTAAGACAGCAACGGAATTCCATGACACATAGTATATTGTCATCCGATCAAGAAGATAGTGGAAATGGAACAAATTTTGAAGGAGTATCAGATAACGATGCACATCCAGATAGAGATCCAACGGTTGATATGGGTAAATTGATTTTATCTTATTACTATGCTTGATCGTATCGCCGAGAAAGAAAGTACATTAACTTGCATGCTGTAACCTAACGCTTATCTCTCCATATAAACCGATAGACTTGACTACTATTGCACTTCCAAAATTGAAATCTTTCCCGTAAACACCCGTTTTTTTTCTGCCAAACTTCAGATAAATGTCCATATTTCGCATTCTTGATCTATTATCGATTGTTGAAAATAAAAAAATGTCTGATATACTTACAGTTCTGATGGCATCTTTACTATTCTTATTGTTGTGAACAATTTTGTATTTATACTTGCGATTCTGTCTTTCAAACAATTTATCAAAATATAATGTGTCTCTGTATCAGCGTTAGATAATAAAAATGATTATTGTATATATTTTTTCAAAGATGTTTATTGTTTTATGTATGACTTTATTTCATTTGGTTCTAGTTCAACGACCTGTCTTTGAAGGCATTCGTATGGATCTTGTACGATCAAAAAATCCATGGTTACGATTATTTGCTGAATGCGTTAGCGAATTATTAGGCACAATGATACTTGTTTTAGTTGGTTGTAGTGGTATTGCACAATATGTTCTAAGTCGAGGAGTATTAAGTAGTTTTTTATCGGTAAATTTTGCATTTGGATTTGGAGCATTAATTGCTGTCTACGTTGCGGGACCTGTGTCCGGTAAAACAGAAAAGAATAAAGAATAAACAAAAATTTCATTCTTGATTGTTATCTAGGTGCACATATTAATCCTGCCGTTTCAATTGCAATGCTTAGTTTAAGATCAATTACACCACTTCAATGTTTAACCTATGTTATATCGCGTAAGTTTGAGAGAAAAATGTCTAATCTCTATAGATTTTTATGTTTGAGATATATTTTAGAATTTATTGGAGCATTTCTTGGTGCTGCTTTAGTGTTTGGAGCATATTTTGATGCAATAAACAGATTTGATGATGGACATAGACAAGTTAGCATTCACCTTTCTAACTTATTAGGTTACTGATAATCAATTTAGGTTACTCAATTTAGGTTACTGGTAATCAAGCAACAGCTGGTATATTTGGTACATATCCTGCTCAAGGTGTCAGTCAAATAACATTATTTTTTGATCAAGTACTGTCAACGGGCTTATTATTAATTTCATTGTGTGCGCTGAGTAATAAACGTAATAAATTAGTGGCAAATTCATTAATACCAATAGCGGTAGCATTTACTATAATTTCAATTGGAGTAGGATTTGGTACGTAATACTACATAACAATTCTGATTATTAAATATTAAAACAAACTGTTCAGTATTTGTCTTTTGAAACAAATTAGAATTTTTCTATGAAATTGTAGATATTAATAATTCCTATAAAAATTAAGATTTTCAAAAAAAAAAGATATCGAATAATGTTAGACATCAATCGCTTATTTTTGTTTTTTCTAGGATTCAATTGTGGGTAAGTGAATATGTACAAAATATCTTTTTACACGAACATCGAGAAACTAAAATTTCTTTTCATTCTAGATTTCCCATAAATCCTGCACGTGATTTTGGGCCTCGTATATTTACGTTGTGTGTAGGTTATGGCTCAGAGGTGTTTAGTGTTGGTAATTATTATTTTTGGATTCCTCTTATTGGTCCAATATTTGGTGCATTAATCGGGGCATGGATTTATCATGGATACAGTAAATTAATGAAAATACATATTGGAGAAGATGATAAGCAAATACAACATGCAAGATATCAAATCGATCAATTTAATACAACACGAATGTAATACCTGATAGAATTTTACTGAACGCTGGATTTTTTTTCATAGAAATTCGAATGTTTTTATTCATAATATTAACCTTCCATTTGTTTTACTTTTTCTATTTCATGAATTCGTTCTGTATATAAACTCTTACTGATTCTTATTCATATCGAGTTACCATAATCCATATCAGATCAGTAGTTTTTTAATATATATATATATATATTTATATTATTGTGAGAATCATAAGAGTAAGACTGTTTAAGCATTACACTGTTTTATTCTTTTCCTTAAATACTCATCATCTCAATATTCATACTTTTAATTGATATTATTAGTAAAAATAGAGGTTAATTTGTCCTGACGAACAATGATAAACAAAAAACATTAACATGAAATTAGAACAAGGATTTGATTTCAACAATTAATTCTATTTGATATCTACCACACTTACGACAAATGTGTTCAGATTGTTAGATGTGTCACAGAATATGACCGATGACCTGATAACCTGATAACCCGATGACCTGATAACCTCGATGCTTTTTGACTTGTGCTATCTCCATTTTACAAAAAAATAATTGATTTACCAGGCAAGCTTGTTTTCATAGAGAAACACGATTTTCGCAAATTTTTGGAGCCTTTCTTAACACACTGGAACTTTCTGCTTTATAATACGAAAACGAGTTCATTTATAACGTCATCCTTTTCTTTTCATTTCTCTTGACTCTACTCAGTTGCTACTTCTCATTTCTTATTTTAACAAGAAACTGGTGTCACCTGTCCTCAACGCCAATGGACTACTGTTCTACCTAGAATGCACAGTGGACAATTTTGAACAGGCACGTGGACTGTCCGCGTGCCTATTCAAAATTGTATCGCTTTTATGGCGCATGTCCACCGTGGACATGCACCATAAAAGCGATACGAAAGCCTCTAAACACTATTTTTATAGATTTTCGTACGCGCTCTTTCCAATGGTGGGGTTTACAAGTTCAAAGATGTTTTTATCAGGGTTTTCCAGAGATCCGCTCTATGAAAAACCCGACTAAAAGTTTTTGAGAATCACATCATTGGAAAGAGCGCCTACGAAAACCGCGTTCGTAAAGTCCGAAAGTTTTTGTAGGCTTTTAAATGCTTCTAAATCAAAAATCCTAGTACGTAGTCAAAATTGCTACGGGAATGCTGCAAATCTCTCATTTCATTAAATCAAACGATTTTTTGCGCATAAAAACATGACTGACATATCATTCGTTGCATTTAGGTGCGTTGATTCTAAATATATCATTAGTTTTTAATAAAAATGCTTCTGGCGTGAGAAAAATGGATTTCATCTGAAAAGCCAAGATTTTATGGAAAACCTGTAAGGCCAGGACCATTTACGCATCTTTAAGCTACCTGTAAAGATGTATCACAAGTAGAAGGATATTCTGTGAAAGTTTCATTGGAGTTTCGCTAAAGTTCGCGTACTCATTAGACCAAACACTTCCTTTCAGACAACACTTAGCACAGATAGAAAAATTATTTTTTGCGACGTCAAAAGGCCAAAACAAAACTTTTTTGTACGATTCGATAGAGGATGAAGTCTAGTTTCAGAATAAGTATAATTTGTTTGAGAACACTTTGCACGTTCCAGAAAAGATCTTATTCTTGGGTGATTATCATAGTATATTTGACACTATTCAAATCTAGAAACATCTCACTTTCGTTTTTTCACCTAATATTTACACGATTACCCACTGTGGAATGGATACTTCTCATGGAATTAATACAAAATTCGTTTAGCTTCTATCTCTAACTGCACCCACTCCAATATTTATAACTCTTTTTAACATTGTATGCGTCGTTAGTTCATCAAATTTATCATATTCTGTGATACATCTAACAGTCTGAACACACTTGCCGCAAGTGTGATAAATACCGAATAAAACTAGCCACAAGCAAACAATGGAATGTTCGTGAGTCTGAAAAAAGCTTTTTTACATAGCTGATAATCATATCTAATGTTAATGCCATACTACACTGATATAATTGTCATTTCTACTAGGAATGTGTCTGATAATCAGAGAAAAAAAATAACATTTTAACATTCTCATTTGTCTCACGTTTCTTGCATCAAACAATAAGAAGAAATATAAAACGTCAGTATTTGTTAGTCTTATCTAAACAGTCTTAGAAGACATTAGCGAATAATATCAAGAAATTTATTTAATATATATTTACACAGACATATAAAGAAGAAATACTGACCCCTAGTTGGTCGAATAGCACTATTTGACGGTTAAGTTTGTTTGATGAGTATTAAGAATTAAAAAAAAAAATACTAATAATATTTAGAAAAGCATTGATCAATAATTGACTTCTATTCGTCTATATGAAAGCATTTTTTTTATTAAATTTATTTAGTAACATTATAATTATTGATATTTCGGAGCATTGAGAAACCTGGACATTTTACCATAAATATTATCTTTTGGCATAATTTATGATAGTTTTACCTTTTCTCACTACTTAGACAACAACAGGTAAGAGATAATATGTTTCAACCAGTAGCATTCTATAAATAATGAGAATAATACTAAGAAAAAAAGTAAGCTATTAGATTAAAATAATAAAATTTCATTTGATTAATGAAGGACATTAAATAGATTACGAGCATCTTATCAGCAAACGTTTTTCAATATATTATCATGTAATTCTTTGTTAAAAGATACAAAGAAGAAAGAAATACCACTTTTCTTAAAATTCAACGGTATCTAATTAACAAGAGCGTCTTCACTTCAATAAGATCACTATTCAAATTTTGCTACGTTAGATGAGTCTTGACGGACTCTCTCATATTTTAAACCTACATAGGTTGTTATATGTTTATGTTTGTTAGGTAAAACGTTACTAATCTCATTTTGGATGGTGATATTTTATTTTTAAAAATGAAAAAAACAAAGACAAAAATTAGCATATGTGCCTGATATTTTTCATGCAAATTTTATTTTCAAAATGAAAATATCACAAATTTAAATAAGCTTAGACGACTATCATTTAAAGTCTCATTTTTAAATTTTTGGATACATTATTTCTGGTAAATTATCAAGGTATGTGATAATCAAGTAGAATCTCTATATTAAGTTTGAAAAAATCTAGGATATCGTTAAGACGTTTTTTTTTTCCATGAATGTAAGACATTTAGAACGATCAAAATCTTTCAATGTAGAACAAAAGGAATAAGGTAGACAGAGTCATCATAATTCTGTATGCAATGAGAAGTTTTAATTTTTTATCTTTACCGTTGTACAGAAATTTTTAAAAATAAAAATTCTTAATACATATTTTCATATGTATTGCTAGTAAAATGTGAAGGAATGATTTAATTTACAGCCACTCTATTCCATTTTATTTTTAGGATATAATTAAAAATGAAACGCGACGAATTAAAAGAGTATGCTCGTCAATGCATAGCAGAGTTATTTGGAACAATGGTATTAATATTCATTGGAAATGGAAGTGTTGCTCAAAATAAATTTACTGATCCAGCATCAAGATCGACATTATCAATTAATATTGCCTTTGGTATTGGAGTTTATGCTGGAATTATGGTAGCAGGTCATATATCAGGTAATATTACTATATATTTTTTATTATAATACGTTGATCTTATTCGTTTTTTATTCACTATAGGAGCTCATTTGAATCCTGCTGTTTCAATTGCATTACTAACATTGCGTAAAATAAATCCAATACAATGTTTATTCTACATTGTTGGTCAAATGATTGGAGCATTCTTAGGTTGTCTATTGGTATTTATAGTTTATATTAATTTATTCAATAATTTTGATAATGGTCACAGAGAAGTACTCGGTGATAAACAGACAGCCGATATATTTGTAACCTTTCCAAGTGATGGTGTTGAAAATTGGAATGCCTTTTTGGATCAAATTGCATCTACAGCATTATTACTTATATTTATCATGGCAGTTGGTAATCAAAAAAATCAATCAATGTCAAAAGCAGCAACACCATTTGCAGTCGCATTGATTATTATAGCTCTTGGAACAGCATATGGAAAAAATTGTGGTTATCCATTAAATCCAGTAGGTTTGAAAAACATGATAGTTGCTCTAACTTATATTCCCTTTTTTAGGCACGTGATTTTGGTTCTCGCTTGTTTGCATTATGTGTCTATGGCGCAAAAATATTTCAAGTAAAACAATATTATTTTTGGGTTCCAGTGTTTGGTCCGATTATTGGTGCAATATTTGGTGTATGGATTTACGAAGGTTACTCTAAGATAACAAATATGGATGGTAGAAGACAACATGAACTATCGACACCCACAGCAAAGTCACCAGTGTATGAAACGCAATTATCAACGGAAAGTAAGTAATACCACATGAAATACTAAATTAAGAGTTTAAGTCTACACATGAACATGAACCCTTTGTTTTGAGAAAGTGACGATATTTTTGTAGAAGATATTAGTAACTTTTCTTTCTTCACAGTTAAACGTTTAGTGGAGACGCCTCTCTAATTCCAAAAAGAAAAAGAAAACAGTAGAATGGATTGGTGCGTATAGCTATAACTGCTCAGAATGTTCATATTTTTATTATAAAAAAAATATTCCAATATCACATTGATCGAACTAAAGCATCAAAATCTCTTTCGAATGCTAGATTGATCGCAATAAACTGACGAAAAACACAATAATCTCTGCTTAAGACTTTTGTAAAAGTCGGCTTTCGTACTACAGTTAGAAAGGTACGTAAGGTGGTCAAAAAGTTTTGTCAGTTTAAAAAAAGACACCGTTGTTCAACCCCAAACCTCGATTTTTATACGATAATTTAGAAAGCTCACACTCTAGCGGATAAGAACCTGTCATCAGAATATCTTCAAGTCTTTTCCTTTCAGAGCTTTTCTCAAGATGTTCAGACAGTTAGAGGCTTAATAAAACAACTATAACTCGAAAAGTAAAAGATATTTGCGCAAGTGGATATTACTACTGGATTCAACAAACTTTTCTCTACAAAATGACGTTGATTAAAGATCTTCATTTCAATGTGATAGATTAGTCAAATTTCATTGAAGAACTTCGCTTTTTATTATGCGAACCTCTGCCTATTCGGGCATCTTGATGAGAAAAACTCAATTTTTTTCTGAAAGAAAAGGTATTAGAGATACCTGATGACAAATTTTTATCCGCTAGAGTGTGGGCTTCTGATACAGAAGTCTCGGTTGCGGGTGCAATTTTCAAACAACGGCATTTTTTTTCAAAATGACAGAACTTGTTGACGACCGTATATCTCATCTTGTTTATTGAGCATTCTCATTTTAAGATTGAGGCTGTTGATCTTTTCTCTCTCCCTCTCTCTCACTTATAATACTATACATATATCCATACTCGTTACTGCCCGAATTCCGCATATTTTTAATTAATTTCAAATTGAGATCAAAGAATCTTCAGAGTCGGTGTGTGGGTGGGTGGTTGGATGAAAGTATGCGGCGTTTGGGCATGCTCTATACTATATGATATCATTACAGCTATATTTTAGCAATGCTTGCATGAAAAGTTGCATGGCAAGAATGTGTGTTAAAATTATGTTTCTCGGTGACTCAATTCAAGTTATTAAAGCAGTAAAATGACATAATATTTCTTTTTGTCTCGCCTAGCGATAGTATATCTGTATTGTATATAATTTTCTGTACATTTTATCTTTTAGGATCATATTGTGAGATATCGCTTTCTAAATAGCTGTGAGCTACATATGTATATATAAATATTTTACAGGCGAAGAACATGGTAGAAAAAAGTGAAAAATATGTTTTAATTCTACTCTTTGGCGTTTTCTTCTGGATTTTTTCCGCTGCTGTTTATTTCCAATTTTTTGTTATGGCTGTTGTTTTATTTTTAATCAAACTGTGTATCAATGTTTCCTTAATGTACGTTTTTTTATCAGAACTCAATGGTGAAATGCTGAAAGGTATTCAACTTTAAACTGAATAGTTAAATCACTAAATTTATCCTGACTCGTTATCAATTGTACTCCTTTGCCAGGTATCCGTTTTTTATGCTCCGGTCCAAATTTAAAGCCTTAAGAATAAAACTAATTTCATATAATAATGAATACTAACTATAAGCGTTACTTTCGTTCTATAAATGAGAATACTCCATCGATTTATTTTATTCTGCCAGTCTTTGGCTCATTATTATTGCTCGATGATATTTCTTCAAAATAAAATTGAGTGATTTTATTCTCATCTATACAAATGTTATCAGACGATTTCACTAATAGATATATCTAATTTTCTTCCATCTAAATGCTCAATATGAACTGTTTGTCTAGTTAATGCATGTCCAAGACTAATTTTAGCTGTATGTTAGAATTGTCTCTATAAAAATATTGATACGGTTTATCTTTGACAACAAAAACAAGATCAGACGGCATTGCATTTGGACCTTGATCACCTTTTTGTTCAAATATTATTTTAGAACCCGGTAATAGACAAACTCTTCTCACTATACTCGATGTTAAACCACCGTCATTCATTACCTAATTAAACAAAAATAACAAAGGTCAGCAATAATCCGAATCTGTGTTAAAGAATGTTTGAATAGTACAATATATTTTTAGCAGACGTAATCCTATATGTCTGTTTTTACCCTTCGGTTAATTTTAATCTTTTTAATTGCTTCATGATAACAGTCTTCTAATGATAATAATAAATTTCGGATAATTGATTGATTTTGGTTTTTTCTTCCACCACCGTATAAGACGTCAATACCGAGATTTTGATCTTGTTCGACCGTTACATAAAATTCTGCAAATGGATTATCATCTTCAAAAAAAGTCACGAAAATCTTCTCGGAATATCTATGAAAATTATAATTTACAATCTATTCATTTTTTGTGCCGACGGATACACCTTGTTTTAAACCTTCACCAAAATTGATCATAAACAGCCTGCTTTTGATCTACGAAAGACTGTAGTTGAATGATTCAATGCATGCCCTCTCCGTGAAATACTGAGAATCATTTAATACTTCATAGATAGGCTCCCGTTAATTCATTAAATTTAGTTTGTGAAATCAGTCGATATCTAAATGTATACAACAAAAAAGTTAAGTTTAAATACTTGATAAGAACTTTACATATTTCCCCCAGTCAAAAATCTTGAACCACAATCTTGATTAAAACTTGAAACATTTCTCAAGTTTCTGTTCTATTACTTCGAGATTTTACGCAGATTTTTAGACATCTCTCAAGATTCCGACAACTCTTGTTACGGAATCTGTCTTGTAAAAACTTGATCAACATTTGTAACTAATTCTGAGAAATTTTTAGGATTCGTAAGGTATTATTTTCAGTTATTTTTTATTTTTAGTTATTTTTTCAGTTATTTTTATTTTTTATTTTTTATCTACTGTATTCTATCGCGTTGCCCAGATAAAATCGGACACGTTCATTCGTTGTTTTTGAGGTACTACCAAGTAGTCCTAGAGTTTGTTCTAAGCTCAATCGATAGAGAATTGAATTCTCTACAAAACCTGCTATTTAAATCTCTGATAACATTTTTCTCGTTTGAGCACTATTCAAAATATTAAAGAGTACTGATCGTGAGTTGCCTAACTGTAACACAATGAAAATAGAAAAAGTATTTATCTTGATCGAAAAACAGATTCCATAAGAATTTCGAAAAAATCAGAAGATTCAGCTAAAAATTCTGATATATAAACAAAGTTTCTCAATTGGAACCATTAATTAAAAAAATTGAAAAGCTGGTTGCGAACTAATTATAAGTCCAGCTGCGTAGCAGAAACATTGTATGAAGTTGCAAAGAAGTGAGATCGATAGAGCAGAAAATTCTCTGTCTATCTCTGCAGATAAGTTAATTATTGAACCTCACACTATGGGCTAAAAATCTCAAAAAAGGAGACGACAAAAGCTTGTTGCAATTTGATAACTCAGTACTCTTTTTTCACCAATATTTTCAATGGTGCTCACACAAGAAAAATGTTATCAGAGATTCAAATAGCAGGTTTTGTAGAGAATTCAATTCTCTACCGATTGAGGTTAGAACAAACTCTAGGACTACTTGGCAGCACCTCAAAAACAACGAATGAACGTGTCCGATTTTATCTGGGCGACCGATACAACGCTAACTCTGCAGTATTGTAGTGTACCAATAGTACTGTTCAATTTACAGCTCTTACGATACCGTGCAGATAATACCAGAGCTGTTCAATCAAACGTTATGTCCATATAGTATGACGGACTTGATAATTTTTCATTTATTTACAGTGCGAATAGTGTTTCGTATATATGCATGGGCACTGCAAAACAAACACGGTGATAGCGATAACAACAAGGACAATTTTCTTCATTAAATCTTTTCAAGATCTTGATATAGAATCCTCAAGGTAGTGTTAGACGCGGAGTAGTGGACCCTGATTAAGGTCTTGATCAAGAATTTTCAAGAAGCAGAATCTCTGAAGAACTTGTGTAGATTTTTAATTTCTGCAAGACGTAGACGCTTTGATGTAGCTATCTTTACCGCTTCTTGTCAATTGAATGATGAATATTTGTAAAATGTGAGAACACCCACTAACACCCAAAACAATCATTTAATAGCTGAGCGTTTTAGCACAACAAATATTGTGCACATATTGAACATGTTGTACGTACGTGACTAATAATGCTATTCCACGAGATATTTTAGCATGTGGGACTTTAAAAATAGACGACTCTTTAACGACGAGGTTTTATAAATGCATTAGCAACGCTTCGAACACTTCGATTTTTAGAAAAATCATCACGAAAACAAGTGAAATAAACTAAAACTTTATTTGTTTATGCATTAAAATTGTCATGAAAGTTGGTCTCTTACTAATTGAATTACATGTGTTCCATTGGCAGAAGGACACAATTTAGATAGTCAAATCGAATAAAAAATGTAATATAATAAATAACTTTTCTAAAACTGCAAAGTAGTGGTTTTGTAGAGAATTTCATGGGCTTCTTAATGATCTTTTTATAACTTTTATTAAAAGAATTTCATAAACTACTAAGTCGTTTTCTTCGATCAAAAATCCTAACAATAGGCTCAGAGAGTCATGTAGATCAACTTGACATATTTTTTTGGGTATTAGTATCGCTTTTTTTGAGTGTTAGTAGGTATTTATTTGTAAAAATGGCTAAAGAGCTCAGCTATTAATCATTGTTTTGGGTGTTAGTGGGTGTTCTCACGTTTTACAAATATCCTTGAATGATATGATAATAATCTCTTCCCATGAGTATTTCAAAATATTCACATAGTGGATTCTTTTTCGCGTGTTAAAAACTTGATCAACTTTTGCTCTGATTATGCTATATTTGTATAGAGGGTATACAGATAATATTTGTGAGGCACTAGGATTTTACTCAAGTTTATCTTAACTCTATGAAACATAATCTTAAGTATTGATCAAGACAGCTCTAAAGTTGTATTACATCGATGCTCTAAAACGACGTACTAAAGTCAACTAAACCATGATTTCAGTCGATTTACAAATTCAAGAATACAAGTGTATTGATAAAATGATCACTTGGTCTGTTACATACGAACGAATTTAAGTTGTCTGATTATACCTTCCACTAAAGACCACTGCTATTTACGATACATGACAAACTTCATCGATTGTAATCGTTACTAGGTGACAGCCTCAATTCATTGTGCGCATAAGTGCGTTCATTAGCTTTTTTTCTTCAGTACGCACTGAACAAAAGCGCTTATAAATTTAGTTTTTTAGTTTCTTTTCGAATTGCAATAGTTATACATCGTTTAGCTCTCCTAGTTTCAATTTTCCAACTGGGATAGCAGAACGGTTAATGATTGACAACGGTTTTAAAAAAAAAATCGAATCGAATGCAACACGACAAGTGATTAAGACATTTGGCAAGAGAAGAGATTTTTTTCTTGTGTGTAGAGAAAGTCATAACAAAAATATTTTGTCGTTGTGTAAATTGTTTCATTTTTCCCAAATCGGATCAGTTTGTTCTCGATTTTGTTGTTTTTGTTGATTTATGACGTTAAACTATTCCTTTTTCAGGTAAAATTTTACGTTGGTTACGTGTTATTTTTCAGTCACTATAAAAGCTGCTATTCAAATCGGTACTTAGGATTCTTCCTGAAAAATATAATCAAAGCGAAGACAGTCAATTTCTACTGTTCTTTGCTGCCAGTGCTGTTTTACAGTATTTTACCACTCTGTTCCTCCATAGTTTGAAGTAATCATCATTTTCCTGTCTTTCCTTTTGATGAACTTTCACATGATGTTTTTCGCTGTTCTCCGCACTTTCGCAACTGCCTATAGAAAGGTAGAAGAAAAGGGATGAGAAACGATTTTGTAGTTGGAAGAATAGCAATAGATATAAATTTCTATCTTATGAGAAAAGTAATCAGTTTTCAGGTCATCGTGTTTTCTGTTCAATAATATTTATTTTGTAGAAGTAATTTTCTACATGGGTGTGTAGTGGATTAGTTTTATGTTGTATAAATTCGTGTGTGTATTATTACATCTGAATGACAAGTCCTGATATTATTGACACCGATATTGGTGGTGCAAGCGAATATATCAAGGGTAAGCGATCGTCTGTTTTTCTTGGATATAATCTATTTATTAGTTCTGTCATTTTTCTTAGATCGTGTATATTTTGCCACATTACGTATAAAGCCAAAATCTACCGCACATACTCATTATTTTTCGATTGATGATGAATTTACATACGAAAAGTAACATTTAGAAAGTTCTTGACAATAAAGATGCAACTGATTCATTTATTATTATTTTCTATTTAGTTTTTATGCTGATTTTGGACCACTCAATTTGGCAATATTGTATCGTTATTGCACAAAATTAAACAAAAAACTAAATGTAAATGAACACAAGGGGAAATGTGTACTTGTTTATTAATGTGTTTTTAATTTAAGAGTCCTGCTTTATCGCATAAACGAATTATTCATTATACAACTTTTGATCCAAAGAAACGAGCGAATGCAGCATTTCTTATTTCATCTTATTCGGTATGTAGCTATTTTAATAACGATGGAAGAGATTCCTTTCTTTTTGCTTGACAAAAACTGCCAAAAATTTTGAGGAATAGTGAAGTCACCGATAATCTTTTACTTAGCAAAATTTGTGCAGTTATTATAAGAAATTCGTTTCTCTACCAGAGATATTAGATCGAAAACAATGTTGGTATAATTGTCTACTTTCAGCCCGAAACATATTTCATTTCATCGACAAGTACTATCCTTCTTAACTTACCACATTTTGAGAAAAACCTATATTGAAATACGAACTGATGTTTATCTACGTTTATGTAAGCTAAATTTGACTTTCAATTATGTTCTGATCGCCTGAAGACTTTATAAATATAATATTATCTTCATACCATACAGAGTCTTAGTAATATTTCATCTTAATCAACTTTACAAACTATCAAATCCTATATTTTCTTTTCTTTCTTTAGATTATATATTTAAAACGAACACCCGAAGACGCTTATAAGCCTTTAGTCAGCGGTATAAATGCGACACATCCATTTTTACCATTCAGGTAATGTCTGGGGTTTTTATCATCTGTTAAGAATTCTGTTTTATTTTGTTATTTTAGAGATGCATCGTTGGGTGCGTCATCTTATAATCTCACACTGCTCGATACTTTGCAGGGGTTATATAAAGTAAGTTACATAAAAAATTGTTCTATTCTCATATTGAATACTCATTTTTTTATCTAACAAGGCTATGGTACATGGATTTTTCGATTTTGAACATTTTGATTTGGAAGAATATGAACATTATGAAGTAAGGCTTTTTCAAAAAAGCGCTTATGGTATCGTATCATGATTTAACCGCTTTTCTATTTTTTAAAGAAAGTTGAAAATGGTGATTTAAATTGGATTATTCCACGTAAATTATTAGCATTTTCTGGACCACATCCAAAAAGTAAAATAGAAAATGTAAGTCCATCGTTAATCTTTACTTTTCGATTACTCACTCTGATATGGTTCTATCAAAGGGTTACCCGTTACATGCACCAGAAGCCTACTTGTCTTATTTTCGTAAACGTATGGTGACAACAATCGTTCGTTTAAACAAAAAAATTTATGATGCTAAACGCTTCCAAGATGCCGGCTTTGAACATTATGATTTATTTTTTACTGATGGTAGTACACCAAACAATACAATTATTCTAAGATTTTTACAAATTTCTGAACAAGCAAGAGGCGCTATTGCTGTACATTGTAAAGGTAAGCAAGAAGTTGAACATTCATCATCTTTATACAAAACCAATCAGCTCTTTGGGTACGTTATGTATAAGCTAGTCTATTTTTTGATATATATTTATTATCAGGAAGATCGTACTTTCAGATCTATTCTAAATACCATTTTTTTCCTACCTTTTAGCTGGTTTGGGCAGAACGGGAACATTAATCGGAAGTTATTTAATGAAACATTATAAATTTACAGCAGCAGAAGCGATAGCATGGTTAAGGATATGTCGACCAGGAAGTGTCATCGGTCCACAACAAAATTATCTAGAAGAGTAAGTGTATACACAATGTGTAAACAATGAAATAATATTTTTCTTTTCTGTCTTTTGTTTAGAAAACAGGCGTGGCTTTGGTCGCAAGGCGATGCATTCCGTGTTAAAGATCGTATGCGTTATGTATCATCATTTCAAGAAGGACAAAAATATTCAGTTGGAAATATTGTCGGTGGAGCTGAAAATACGGAAGTATGTTTTTAAACTAAAACAAATTTCTGACAGGCTCACTCAGTTTATTTTGCCGAATTAACTGGAAAGAAAAACAATATGACTTATTTGCAACATCACTTTATGAGTAGATATTTTTAGTGGTGGAGTAACTGTTCCCTTATCTATATTTCTTACATCTGACGTGTGTGAATCTCCGGTTTATCAGAGATTGAACTTCATTTTTCTTTCTTTGTACATTTTAGGAAGAAAACGAAGGCGAGATAACTCAAGGCGATCGATTAAATGAAATAAAAGCTCGTCGAATGCATCATCATCCGCCAACTTGGTCTGGAACAAATGTAACATCGAGTATAACGTATGTATTTCCATTTCATTCATCACTTTTTTCTAAAAATCAGAGAGTCATTGTTTCATTATGATAAGTGCTTCTGTTTTTCTGTGTAAAATACGTTGTGCTACAGTATACGCGCGTTTAGATGTAAAATATGTTCAAAAGCTTTTCAAACCGTAGCTGGTTTCACTAAACATATACGATCGCAACATACAAACTTAAATCAATACGTACAAAAACAAACAATATCATCTCAAGCTATACGTACAGTATCGACAACTGGTACTGCTTCAAAAGAAAAACAACAGCAACCACCAAAAAATGGGTTAAAAAAATCAACATCAATCATAATATCATGTGAACATTGCGGAAAATTATTTTCATCAAAAAAGAATTTTCGTTCACATGTGACACATTCACATGCATCACTATTTGTATTGGATAAAAGTCCAAATGATGATACTGGACAAAGGTACTTTCAGCGAGGTCCTGGTGAACAGAGACTAACAGCATGGCTCCATTTTTCTTTAATTTTAGTTTTGCTACAGTACTTTTTTATTGTTTGTAGACGGAAACTAAAGGACATGTGTTTTAATTGTATGATGAAGTGTTAAGAGTATGAAGTTATTCTTTGTGTAGTCAAGAATCAACAATGAACTTGATTTTATAACTTACATAGAACTCGAGTAGGATAACTTATTTTGCTGGGTTATATACTTGTCTTACTTCAGCTTGGGATAGAGGCTACTACTTTTAATAGTATCGGAATATAGTTATTTCAAGCGAATTGAATAAAGTGTTTTCGAACTACTTCGTGACGGATAATTCGATGATTTTGATCGATATTTGCCTATAAAAGGTGTCGTTATTTGAACGAGTTAGTACATAAGTATGGTTTAAGACGTTAAGACGTCTTCAATTTGATATTTGATGTACACGGCACTGTTTTTGGAAATAAGAATCGAAGATTGATTAGTAGTACTTCAGATCGTTCATTTTTGTGTTTGTACTTGAGTGGTGTATGTTTCATTTAGTAAAATGCCTAAGTATCATCGTCTGTCGTTATGTAATGATGAACATATGCATATATGCGAAACAGTACTTGACGATTCATCCATGGCACATCGTTCACCGTTGATTATTAAACCAGTACAATCGACAGTAACAAATGATGTTGTTTCTTCTTCTGTGGTTGATAATAATAATTCATTTCCTCTGCTACATGCGTATACACGCTCAAAAACGATTTCATTGCCGCAAGAATGCTATACATCATCTGTGTTTGCAAATTTGAGACCGTCAAGGTGAACAAATAAAAACAAGAACAAGCTTCAGTTTGACATCTAAATATTAAAATACCTTGCTTTTTGACCGCCATCATTATACTAAAGCTTTTTTCGATACTCAATTATTCCAACTGCTTTTCCTTTTTTTTTCATCATTCAGTGACACTATAATCAGTTACTTATATAAGCTGGCGAACTATCTGAATATCAGTTATTTCATTATCAGAAGAAATAATAGCTTAATTTTGACATTTTTGATTGGTGAAATTTTCTAGTCGAGTTGTAGTTCGATAGCATGGTTGATATGTTAAAAATTGATTATTGCATGAAAAGCGAGATTTTTAAATAATCTATTGTGCATGAGAATTAGTTTGCATGTTCATCATCACTTAAGAATGTTATTTATTTTAAAAAAATTATTCTTTTTTAAATTTAGATTCGATGCAACCGCATCGTTAAAACGTACTAATACAACTTTAAGTTCCATTCAACCACAACGCTCAAGTCTCGATCAACAAAATATTTCGCCGTCAGTCGCCTACAGACAATCACAGCCACGTTATCAAAGTACCAGTATATCACCATCATCCGCTGTTTCACATTCCTTAAATCAATCAACACTTGTTCATACGAGAAAGCCCAGGTCTTACATAACACCAAATTCATCGTTGGTGAAAAGGTAAGATGTAATTCTATTCTTCCTTTAGCGAATAAAGTAATCAAAAATTCATTGCAAACAACTATTTTGTTCCTTATAACGCTTTTAATAATCACCTTGAATATTTGTTTGGTTTCGGCATCGGAGATCATCACAGGACATAGTGGGCCGCGTTCTGATATTTTTTTTCTCCAAAAGACCTGTAAAATTAAAAAATGACACTTACTCAACATCAAAGACGTCATTTTTTCTCAAAAATATCACTGAAGAAGATGGCTTGACCGAAAACTAGAACGATCATTTCAAAGCTTTAGTTTCAGAATGCTCATAAATGTTCTGATACTCAACTGACCATGAGATTCCAGAGACGGTCAGAAATGACGAATTGACTAAATAAAGAATAATAGAAAGGAAAATTAGTAAATTTTACGCTTCAATAAAACTTACATCTTACAGATGTATTGCCAATATCCTGTGTTTTTAATATTTCCTACGTTCTCGTAATAATCTGCACTATATGAACTGGTTGATTCAAGAACCGAATCAAAACAAATAGAGTTGAAATTGTACGAGTTGGTTCAAATATTTCACACTTTTTCTCTGGGTCAATAGCGTGAAAGTCGTGTACAGACCAGATCGGCACGATTTCTGTTGAATATCATGAAGATTTCTAAGTTAATTATGCCTTGTTTCATTTGATTTTAGCTCTATATATCCACTAAATCGTTACGGGAGTGCTGGCACTACAGCATTAGGAACATCAGACAGTGATAATCGTGATCCAATAACAGCAGCTATTTTAAAAGCATCATCACAATTAGCGCAAACACGCGGAAAATCTTTTCCACTTCCAACACACTCATATTATACGAGATCAAAATCAGTATGTATTTACTTTGTTTTTTAAAATACATCTATTTTGAACGTCTTAGATACATTGAGAAGGAAGAATAGAGTTTGATAATGAACGAACGCTAGGTACAGTAATTATATATCCGAATAGTTTTAGTTGTAATAATAGAATATGTACGAATAAATTTCTAACAATAATATTTTGTTTATTCTAGTCATATTCCAAATATTGAAGATAAAAATTACAGAAAATTGCACTATCGAGCCCACTTAGTTTATCATATATGAAAGCTAATGCAATTTTTGTATTCGCCTTTTAGCTTTTTTTTTTTATTTTGTCCTCTGCTTTTTTCCTTTTTAATGTAAAAACAAACAACGCTAAATTATGATGAGTTTCTCGTTGTGATTTTTTTTTAATTATGTGAAAAAGAAGATCCATGTTATATTTAGCTTAAGTTTTCTTTAAGCATCGAACACCGTCAAGTAAGAACAAGTATTCTATTGTTAGCTTTCATCGTATTCAAAAAATGATATCTTTTCTTTTTTGTATTCTTCTTCTTTTAAGAATCTTTGATTTATTGTTGATTTTTTTTATGCCGAGTTCGAATGTTTTTATTACCGATATATGAGAATTATTTATGTTCGTTTTGATAACATTATTTTTCTTGGAAGCAAATGACGACGACTATTTTTTGCATAATCTCTTTCTCTCTGACTTGTTGTTGTCGTTATTTTTTACTTTTTCGAGTAGAGTAAGTCGGACATTTTTCGACCTATTCATATTACTCACCATTTCGGCTGATATGACATGAAAGTCAGGATATTTTTTTTTTCCAAATTTTGAACTTTATTCTTTCTTGAACAAGTGAATAATCGACGAAAAAATAAAGTTTATTGTTTTTATTAGGAAAACAATATTATAGCGGAAGTCTTCTTGTACTATTTATTTGTTAAACGGTTAAATTTTTTCAGAATAGTTCTATATTCTATAAGAGTTTACATTGGAAAGTCTAATCATTCACGAAGCAGCTATAAGTTTTAGTTGAAAACTAAGCGCATGATTAAAAAAAGTTAAATTTAACAGATGTGGCGAATTTCATTTTGATTATTGACACATTTCTGAACAGATTTACAAAACTAGTTTTTCTAATTGTTAACTACCGTCTGAAGACAATTTGATTCTCATCTTGAATAACTGTTATTCCATCTACGATTTGAAAAGAATATCTCACAGTCAGTTTTCAAAAAAAGAAATAGACAATATGAGTCGAACCATATGTTACAATTTTCTTCTGTCAGAGAGTGAACAGTGACTATCATCTTTTCAGTAATTCTCTAAGAGTCACTGCACGAGAGCCACGACTATCAGTGCTCAATGATCACCTCAGATTTTTTTCAAAGTATGCTCATATTGTAGAGTAGATTGGATTACTTATAAATTCATATTTTTAGCTTTTCCGCACTTTTCCTTTAGGAATTATGAAGGCGACCAAGAAAGTGTTCCGAGAAAATACACGAGTAAAATTGAAAAACGCATTTCTTGGTGACAACAAGAGATTCAGTCCAGATTTTTTCATCATATATCCTAGACAATGTCCTGTATTCACTGACGGACTTAAAGTTCAAATACCCATACCAGAGACCTAAACGGCTGGGTTTCCCAAGTCACGCCCAAGGTTCGGTTTTCTTTTTATCCAACACGGCGCCTGGTTACGTAGAATTTTACGAGTGTATTTTTAGTGCTATCATCGATGGACTATGTAAATCTGAGATCAAAGTTTGAATCTCTCTAAGAAACTATCTAAGTTCTCTAGGAAACCCGAGAATTTTCTGAAAACATTGAGAATCACGTCATTCGGTAGAGCTCAAAATTCTGAGTAGGATGAAATATCTCGCAGCGCTATATTATTTTCGTTGAACTACAAAATTTACAAGAAGAGTCGAATATTTATTCAGCACAGTGAATGAGGATTTGCTAAACTCCAGACTTTTTAAAAAAATTCATAAATC
>CAJNOQ010003232.1:0-20932 GCA_905250885.1 Didymodactylos carnosus | reverse complement strand
ATCTTAGTTGTCTTCTTTATTTTGTTATTTCTTTTATTACTATTTTGGTGTTGTTTGGCTTGAGTCATTGTTACTACAGGTCGGTGACCTTTGATGACTCTCACTTTTCGTGAATAAACAATCTTAGCCTAGTCTTAAGTTCATTATTTTGCTCTGAAATATTAATCAGCATATTTTTATTAGTTACAAAACAAAGTAATAATCCTTGCTAACAGTCGTGTCCTACTTTTCTGGTTCTAGATCAGGGCTCTTTTATTATTCGCAATGACATTAATTCAGAACGGTAGCTCTCATCTGTTATCGTCCAAAAGAAGTGTCCTTGATGTTATTAATGGTGATATCCATAGTGATACAAGCAGTAATAGTAGCAGTGATAGTGAAGAGACACGTGACATCCGTCGTCTCAATTCTCGTTTATTAGTCACTAAATTATCCGAATCATCACTTCCACAGTCAACGAAAAACAATTCTTCTACAACCGACATCGAACATTGTATCAAATTAGCAATTGATAAAGGTGATATAGCTACACTATCTCAATTGTACAAAGAAAACAAAATTAATGTTGAACAACGTTTTACATGTGGATGGAATTCTCTAATTTATGCATCGTACACATGTCAATTAAAAACTGTTAAATATTTGATCGAACAAAATGGAGCGAATATAAATGGTGGCATAAATCAAGAATTCAGGTACAGTAAATTGAGCACAAGTAAAATGTACAGTTATAAATACATTATAATGAGAAGAGTAGGTCATTGATTGAGTATTCGTCGTCATTTCAAAGAACTTTAACTTGAAAGAGAATCTTTTTCCTGTAGGATAAGAGGATATCTATGAATTCATATCTCATAACAAACAGTATTTATTAAGGTCTGTTATATTATTTTGTCTTTCTAATTTTATTTACCTATATATATATATATATATATCATGATGCATAATTTTTTGTTGCAAAAAAGAAATGTACTCATTTAGTAATGCTTTATCTCTCTGTTTTAGTCCGTTAATGGCCTGTTGTATGTCCACTCATTCTCGCTGTAAATCAACTATAACCTCCATTGCTCAACATCAATATTTATGTTGTAAATATTTGTTAAATCATGGTGCTCAAGTTGAGCCGAATACGGCTAGTTTTACTACTACTCCTTTGATGTATGCTTCGAGATTTGGTCACTCTCATTTGATTCAATTATTGATTGATCACGGTGCCGATTTAAATCGTCGAGATGAAAAAGGATGGTGTCCACTATTGATGGCTACTCAACATGGACATTTAGATATTGTTAAACAGCTAGTACGAAATGGTGCTGAGACAAAGATTAAAACGAATCAGGGTCTCACTGCTCAAGACATTGCTAAACATTTACAATTTACAAACATTTATACATATTTAACACAAGAAGAAGAAACATTGGATCAAGCAGTATGTAAAAAAGACTTTTGTTTAAATAATAGTACAAACTGTCATCATTTCTTTAAAAAGAGATTTTTTTTAACCGAACACTTAAGCATTTCATGATGCTGACAATTGACATATAATTAGTAAAGTTCTAATCAAATTTTTTTCCTGGATAGAGGATAGTATATTTTGTGACCCATTTTAACCTAACACTAGACAACTTAAGCGTTTATTTTCTTTAAATGTTATATATTTTTTGAGTTTGTTCGATACTAGTTTTTGTTTATTCTATTTTATGTTGGTACTTGTTAATATATTCTGTTTTTTTTTAGGTGCCTAATGAAACTTCAATATGTTCATCTCCTTCCGAATTAGAATTATTTTTGGATATTATTGAATTAGACTATTTAAAATCATTGTTTATTAATAAATACTCAACATTAGATGATTTATTTACAGTTGATTTAGATTCTTTGATTGAAAATATTACCGATTGTCAAAAATTAAAATTAGCTTTACAAAAAATAGATTTACCTTGTCAAAGTGAAAAACAATGTGAAGCTAATTTAGAATTAGAGGAAATTAATCGAGATATAAAAAGGATAGAGACTAATGTTGCACAAATAGCACAATTAACTAAAAACCACAAAACAAGGGATATGATGATGCATCGTTTTTTTCATAACCATTTTATTCAAATACATTCAACAGCCGTTGTTACTGTAACAGCTTTTACAGCTATTATTGGCTGTTTTTTATTTATAAAAAGAAAAAAGATGATATGATTTACATTGATATTTATTTATTACAATTAGCTATTTCAATTTTCTGTATAGATTTTCTTTTATTCTGATATGAAAACAAGTAATTGATATTTTGAAGGAAAAAACTGGTAACATTTCATATTAATTTATTTTGCGTCTTCTGTTACAAATATTAGATCATAGTTGGACTAATTAAAAGGCTTATTCAGATTTTGAGTGCTGTGATTTTATTGAAATGTACTTCAGTTTGCTTTTAACAATTTTTTTAACGTTTTTGAAGTCTAACATACGTAAAAACTTCTGTTATCATATATACAAGGTAACCGTTGCTGATCGAACATCTGATTTAAAAATACAGTCATCAAATTAGAATTTACGTTTATGTGAAAAGATCAAAGTTTAATGATGCATAACAAATCAAGAATAGACACTTGATAGGTGATAGGTATGTAAAAAAAATTAGGAGGATTGAATTAAGCATGTGAAGAATGCCAATGAGTGAAAGAACTAAAATGAAAAATTATGTGTGATGAATATAGAAAATTATCATAATGTCAAATAGTCGATAAATATAAATTATTGTTCAGTTAAATTGAAGCAGAATGACGCCATATACTCATATGAATAGACACAGACACACGCACATTTCAGGAATATTACATATTATACTATGATTTCTTTTACTTTCGAGAAACAAATGGTATTGTCCATAGGTATCTATCTAATATTTTTCCTCTTTAATAACACGCTTGAAAAAATCCAACAGAGCACTTTACGAAAAATACGTAAACATAATAATTAATGTAAATACGGATAATAAATAACTTATGCTTCATAAAAAATAGAGAAATATTATGAGAAGTAGATACGTCGTATATTGTTGAATTTTGAAAAAAAAATAAAAAGGAGAATAAATTTTTAGATAAATAATTTCCTTTTTTAGTTATTAAAAAGGTCAGTAACAATAACTGTTTTTATACCTTTTTAACAAAAAAAATTAGACAAAGACACATATAAATAGTTCGATTGTATATCAACAAAAATAGTTTATATGTAGTGCATATTCCCTTTAAATGATTTGTAAGTGCAGAGAGATGACTGATACTATTGAAGTAAGATTTGCTTACATAAACTTCTGATAAAGGGTTTCTGAGATATGCCCTTGGATAGCCCATACCGTCTGCTCTAAGAATTCGTACTGCTTTTGACGATAACAAATGTTTGTGATGAGTTTTGAAGTGAAACTCATGAGTTGAAAACGTTTTTCACAAGTCGGTATAAAATGGCTTTTCAAAAATCCCATACCTAACTTTAAACGATTTATACTATTCTAACGGTGTAGTTTCTAGAATAAACGTTTCTGATCAAAACGAGACGTCGAAGACTTTCCTAACGTTGATCAGAGTAAATGCTATACAGCACAGTGGGCAATTTTGCCTGGGCAGGCGGACATTGGGGATTAAATACATTCAATCACGTCAAAACTCAGCAAAAATAGGTTTTCGCATGCGCTCTTTCTTATGGAATAATTTTTGACCGTGCAGAGTTTTTCAAAAAGGTTTTTTTGGAAAACTTTTTGGGATTTTATGACTAAAAAATGCCGAAGTTGACCAATTTTTAAAATTTTATAGGTTTGCGCTCTTTCCTATGGAATAGCTTTTGAGGGTACAGAAGTTTTGAAAAAGGGTTTTCTAGAAAGCCTTTTGGGATTTTTACGTCTAAAAAGCGCCAAAGTTGATAAATTTCTACAAATTTATAGGTTCTTCAGTGTGCTCTTTCCAGACTGATTAATAAAAAATGTCAGGTAGTATCGCTGAGGTTTTTTTTGAAAAATCAGTTTGCAAAAAAATGTTTTTTATAGGAAAAGGGCAGAAAAAAACTAGTTGTAGGATTAATTTTCACTGTTTTGAAAGGAAAGTCGGCCCCTCCTCCCTCATCAGTGCCCACCACCACCCCTTGACCGTTGAATATAGTTATTGATGGTCAAGTCACTGAGGAGACTCCAACCACTACAACGTATTAGATTGTAGTTCAAGTAAAGGTTTTCAGCCATGGGTCGATTTTTCCATTGACACGATTTTTCGCAATCACTTGACTGAAAATCATTGCTTGAACGGTTCACTCCTCTAATCGATTTAGTGATTTTCCATCTTCAAACAACCTTTCCATCAAGCTCATGCAGAAATCTATTGAAGCCAATGCGAGCAGTGCGAGCCTTACAACTCGTTCTCAATGGAAAAGTTGTTTGAGGGATGCGATCGGGAGAAAAAAATGGGAAACTAAACGAACTAAAAGTATCATAATCTATTCTTCACGTCACAACATTATCCTAGTTTAATGTCTTTGCGGACGAAAAAAGCACAGACGTCAAACTTTTACGTAAATAAATATTTTTCAAAAATTCAGATCCTTTGGAATTCGTTAAATGACACACCACTAAATGCAGTTTTTTATGCTGATTCCAAATATGTCCTTATTTTTAGCCCAGTCCCTTAGACGATAGAAAATAGTATGAAAAATCTCTAAAAAACCAGGATTTTTGGAAAACTCATAACTCTGCAAATAAAGCGAACGGCAACTTTCTGCTTTAGCAATAGCTAGCGCGCTTACTTTACTGGAGCCAAGTTTTGGAAAAACATCCAGCACAGCAAAAACCCAATTTTTATCAGTGAGAAAAGTCATAAATGAAAAAAAGTTTTATGAATGGATAGCCCAAAACTTTAGCGTTTAGACTATATGTGTCTCAATGTGCAATACTTTTGATTTCTAAAACAAAAAAGGTGTTTTCCGGACAACATCGTAAAAAACGGGTCCAAAATTGAGACTAACTTTTCTCCTCCATCTTAAGCATTTGGATCAAAATTTTTTTACCATTAAATCGGCTATTGAATAGTGTATCTATGACAGTGGTTGAATCTCGAAAAAACTCACTTTTGTTTTTTCGCCTAATGTCCGCCTGATTGTCCACTGTGTACAGCTTCCGTTACGTACTTACTTAAAAGTTGACTTTTACGTGGACAAGCCCATATATAGTAGTGACGTACCAGATTTCGATTTTACATGTAGGATTCCATTTCTTTGACGAAGTTTTTCTGAAAAACTCAGAGATGTTTTCCCAGAGTTTTCAAATAAACGCTCCTACATCTCGATGAAGCTAAAAATAAAAAAAATCAGATGTTTTAGGTATGTTATTCGCATACTGAATACAATAAATTAAAATCGGCCTAAGTTTTACAACTTCTGGTCGTTGAGCCTTCATTATGACCAGTATTCTGGCGACATCTCGTGAATGGTGGTAGATACAAATCAGCCGCGAACCTTGGGTAGCATATTCTCGGGCACGGTCTCAAGTATCTTAATAACCTTTTCTATTTTTTAAAGACCAAATTAAGACGCAGAAAATAACGCGGAAAGGTTTTCAAAATTCGCTTTTTGTCCAATAAAACTGCAGAAATCTATAAGAAAAACGCATTTCTTTCGAAAACGAAACCTGTGAGAGTCTCAGACATGACTGTAACATATGTAATCGACTATGGTAAATCTCATTACAATCTTTGTTTCATAAAAAGTTCTAAAGTGGTAGCAAAAGCATACTTTAAAATTATATAACATATTATACGATCTGCTCATTCAAGATGGAAAAATTCATAATTCACTGGAAGCCCATTCAAAACACTTGAAAATTTCAAAATAAACTCTGCATTAGCTGCTTTACACGCCAAGAAACATATACATACGGTAGATTCAAAGAAAACGCCTTGGATCTTACGTAAGATAAAGGACCACAATCTTTTTGCATTTTGAATTACACCATGCTGCCAAGCAACAAAGAGTATATTTGAACATTCGATGTGTTTCTAGAAGTTTGTCAAAGTTGGATCCATCATTTAAGGACGAACGTTAAAAGAGAAATGCTGCTTACGGTGCGTTGTTCGTTGACAACGGACTTCCGTTTTTTTCTTCTTGTAGATAGAAGCCCTAAATAAGTTATTTCTACTCATAGCTCACTAAAGTCACAGTTAAGTTAAAAGTGAAAGTTATCTTCTATTCCACACATTCATCTTTAACGAACGACTTATTTCTATTTACAGTTACCAAAAACTAATTTAAAGAAGAAGAACGTTCTTCCAACCGCCATTAATCGACAATTATAACAATTTTGAGTTCAACCAGCATAAATGAAACCATAAAAATATTGAGTACATACAATAAACCATGGATAACCCAAATAATTCAAACACACAAAAACCACCATTGCTGTATTCAAACATAGAAAAACCAGAGTCACACTCCAAAACTCCGCAACCATATCCAACTCAACCATCTGTAAAACCTACTGATACGCCGTATTCACCCGTACAAATGGAAGAGGACGACGAGGACCGATGGCACGACTCTTTAAACTACTCATCGCCTACAAAACCCACCGAAACGCTGTCGTTAGTATCATCAACACAATCGGAAGAAGAGGAGGAAGACTCATGGCAAGATTCACTTTCATCACCTTTACACGGAGAACCTGCAAATTCTCATATCATGAGTGATGTATTTCAATCTATAACACCAGTAAAAGCAGCACTACATGAAGGACAAACACGATACAAAACACTAGAAGCACTACTAACTATAACACCAACAAAAACAGCACTGCACGATACTACACAACACAAAACACTTGGAACACTACTAGATCCTCATGTACAACCATATTCATTCACCTTGAAAGAGAACGATAGCGTGCAACAAAACGATCAAAACCTTAACTCTTCATACATCGCATCACTGAACACGTCGTCTCCAACCGTAACTCTGCTGCAAGATAAACTATCGCCAAACGATAATCCACTAACGTCAGACAAAAAACCAGATGACACCCAAATTCCACAAGCAAATTCCACATTAAACAATCCCTTGACAACTACTGAACCACTCGAGCATGACAACAAGCCCGCTGTTCCAATCGGCAAAACACAGTTTACAGCAAATAGACTCCTAGAACAGGACACGACACCACATGCTACATTTAATGTGACCACGCCGATAGTCACTAAAACATCCGACGAGGACCAGACATCAGCTGTGCTCTTCAACGAAAGCCCACTGAGAGCAACCACCCCGTCAGAAGAGGACAGGAAGCCATCTGCTCCATTCGACGAGACAACGCCGATAGCCAATGAAACGGCAGAAGAGGACAACAAAGCAGCTTTCCCGCTAACTCAAACGTCATTGACGCCAATCACTTTGTCAGAAGACGAGAAACCAGCTGCTAAATTGGATGAGATAGCGATTACAACAACTGTAACATCAGAAAAATACAACACATCAATTGTACCGTTAGCCGAAACGCCATTAACAGCAACCACCGCGCCAGAGGAGCACACGAAACGAGCTGCTCTATTGGCAGAGACGACAAGTACAACCACTAAAATGATTACAACCACTGTAACATCAGAAGAGGACAAGACACCAGCTGCTCTTCGAGCACGTCACTCATCAGCGTCAGAAGAGGACGAGATACCAACTGTGCTCTCCAACAGAACTCCACTGACAGCAACCGCGCTATCGGAAGAGGACAAGAAAGCATCTGCACCATTGGACGAGACAACGCTTATAGACAGTGAACCCGCAGAAGAGGACAACAAAGCAGCTTTCCCGCTAACTCAAACGTCATTGACGTCAACCACTTTGTCAGAAGACGAGAAACCAGCTGCTAAAGTGGATAAGATAGCGATCACAACAACTAAAACGTCAGATGAAGACACGATAACAGCTACTCCATTAGATGAGACAACGATTACAACCAGTATAACATCAGAAGAGGACAAGACACCAGCTGCTCTTCGAGCACGTCACTCATCAGCGTCAGAAGAGGACGAGATACCAACTGTGCTCTCCAACAGAACTCCACTGACAGCAACCGCGCTATCGGAAGAGGACAAGAAAGCATCTGCACCATTGGACGAGACAACGCTTATAGACAGTGAACCCGCAGAAGAGGACAACAAAGCAGCTTTCCCGCTAACTCAAACGTCATTGACGTCAACCACTTTGTCAGAAGACGAGAAACCAGCTGCTAAAGTGGATAAGATAGCGATCACAACAACTAAAACGTCAGATGAAGACACGATAACAGCTACTCCATTAGATGAGACAACGATTACAACCAGTATAACATCAGAAGAGGACAAGACACCAGCTGCTCTTCGAGCACGTCACTCATCAGCGTCAGAAGAGGACGAGACACCTACTTTGCTATTCAATAAAACCTCACTGGAAAAAAACCAGGTGCCCGAGCAGCGCACGGGAAAAGATGCTCTTCGAGCACGTCACTCGTCAGCATCAGAAGAGGACGAGACAACCACTGTGCTATTCAACGAAACCTCACTGGAAAAAAACCAGGTGCCCGAGCAGCGCACGGGAAAAGATGCTCTTCGAGTACGTCACTCGTCAGCGTCCGAAGAGGACGAGATACCAACTGTGTTTACTAACGGTAAAACTTCACAAACAAACGAAAATCAAATAAATGAATCGTATGACATATTCCTAAGTCAACTGTTGCAAAAACTTCAACCTAATGACAATGAAAAACCGGCAGCCTACACTCCATTGGATGAGTCAGGCGATGAGATAGCGATTACAACGACTCTAACGTCACAGGAGGACACCAATAGGGACGTGCCGTTAACCGCAACGCCGCTGACAGCAACCAAGGTGCCAGAAGAGCACCACGAACAGTACACTCCATTGGATGAGTCAGGCGATGAGATAGCGATTACAACGACTCTAACGTCAGTGGAGGACACCAAGCCGGACGTCCCGTTAACCGCAACGCCGCTGAAAGCAACCACGGAGGAGAATAACAAACAGCAGACTCCGCCTGATGACACCAGCACTACAGCTCCTAAAACGTCAGAAGACGACCTAAAGCAAGGTGTTCCGATCAGTGAATTAACATACACGGCAACCACCGCGGCAGAGAAAAACACGAAACCAGATACTCCATTTTATGAGAGAACGATTACGACAAGTGAAACGTCAGTAGAGGATGTCAAGGAAACTGTGTCGATAAATGAAGCACCATACACAGCAACCACTGCGGCAGAGAAAAACACGAAACCAGATATTCCATTTTATGAGACCAGCACTACAGCGCCTAAACCGTCCGCTGATGAAGTAAAGGACGTCAAGGACAGTGTCCCGTCAGCTGAAGCCCAATTGACAGCAACCACACCGACAGAGGAGACCAAGAAACAGGAGACCGGGCTGGATGATACCAGCAATAGGGCGCCTAAGACGGTAGAAGACGACCTAAAGCAAGGTGTTCCGAGCTATGGATCCACGTACACAGCAACCACCGCGACAGAGAAAAACAAGAAACCAGATACTCCTTTTTATGAGACAACGATTACAACGATGAACACGTCAAAAGACGACCTAAAGGAAGCTCTTCCGTTCAGTGAACCACCATACACGGCAACCACCGCGGCAGAGAAAAACACGAAACCAGATATTCCGTTTTATGAGACTAGCACTACAGCGCCTAAACCGTCCGCCAATGAGGGAAAAGACGTGAAGGAAAGTGTCCCATTAGCTGAAGCCCCATTGACGACAGAGGAGAATAAGAAACAGGAGACTCCGCCCGATGAGACCAGCACTACAGCGCCTAAACCGTCCGCTGATGAAGTAAAGGAGGTCAAGGAAAGTGTTCCATTAGCTGAAGCCCCATTGACGGCAAGCACGCCGACAGAGGAGACTCCGCCCGATGAGACCAGCACTAGGGCGCCTAAGACGGTAGAAGACGACCTAAAGCAAGGTGTTTCGAGCAATGGATCCACGTACATAGCAACCACCGCGGCAGAGAAAAACACGAAACCAGATACTCCATTTTATGAGAGAACGATTACGACAAGTGAAACGTCAGTAGAGGATGTCAAGGAAACTGTGTCGATAAATGAAGCACCATACACAGCAACCACTGCGGCAGAGAAAAACACGAAACCAGATATTCCATTTTATGAGACCAGCACTACAGCGCCTAAACCGTCCGCTGATAAAGTAAAGGACGTCAAGGAAAGTGTCCCGTTAGCTGAAGCCCCATTGACAGCAACCACGCCGACAGAGGAGGTTAAGAAACAGGAGACTGCGCCCGATGAGACCAGCACTACAGTTCCTAAAACGTCAGAAGACGACCTAAAGGAAGCTGTTCCAATCAGTAAATTACCATACACGGCGACCACCGCGGCAGAGAAAAACAAGAAACCAGATACTCCATTTTATGAGACAAGGATTACAACGATTAAAACGCCAGAAGACGACCTAAAGGAAGCTGTTCCGATCACTGAAGCTCCATACACAGCAACAACGGCGACAGAGAAAAACACAAAACCCGATACTTCATTTTATGAGACCGCCATCACAACCAATAAAACGCCAGAAGAGGTGGAGGAAACAGGTGTACCGTTAACTGAATCACCATATACAGCAACCACCGCGGCAGAGCAAAACAAGATACCAGATACGCCATTTTATGAGAGAACGATTTCGACAACCAAGAAGCCAGAAGAGGACCTCAAGGAAATTGTCCCAATAACTGAAACCACGTACACAGCAACAACGGCGACAGAGAAAAACTCGAAACCAGATACGCCATTCTATGAGACAAGGGTAACGACCAATAACACATCACACGAGGGGGAGAAAGAAGGAGTGCTGTTAACTGAAGCAGCGTTAACAGAACTGACGGCGCTAGAGCAGAACAGACCACCCGATACTTCATTGGATCACACCACGACTACAACCACTAAAACGTCAGACCAGGACATCAAGGATGCTGTCCCGATCACTGAAGCCTCATACACCGCAACCACGGCCACACCAGACACACCATTTTATGAAACAACAATTACAACCACTATAACTGCACAAGACGAGCCGAAAGCTTCTGGCCCGTCAGCCGAATCACGACTGACGGCGACCACGCCCGCAAAGGAGAAACCACACACTACATTAGGTGACACAAACAGTAACACCACTAAAACGTCAGAAGTGGCCAACAAAGCAGATGTGCCGTCAGCTGAAGCACAACCGACAGCGCCGCCACCGACGAATGAGAGCAAGAAACCCCAGAGTTCATTCGCTGAGACAACGATTAAGACTGCGACAGCTGCAGAAGATCGGCAGAATCCTGATGACCTCTCAGCTCACGCATCATTGACCGCAACCCCACAAACAGAGGGCAACAAGAGGTCAGACACTCCCTTGGATGAAACAGTCACTATTACCACTACAACCGCTGATGATCAGCAGAGAGCGGCTACCCCGTTAGCTGAAACACAACTGACCACCACCGCGACCACAGAAGAGACCAAGAAGCCAAAGGCAATGGCCACTAAAACGTTAGAACTGGACAACACAGAATCTGTGCCCTCAACTGAAGCACGATTGGCAACAGCGTCGCCAACAGAAGATAGCAAGAAGCCAGACACTCCATCGGATGAGACACCAATTACGGCCACTAGAACAGCAGAAGATCAGGGGAGGGCCGCTGCCCCGTTAGCCGTTGAACAACTACAAGCAGCCGCGCCGATAGAGGAGAACAAGAAGCCACATAACCTCTTGGACAAGACAACCACAATCACAACTAAAACGTCAGAAGCGGAGCACACAACCGCGCCGACAGAGGGGGGCAAGAAGTCACATACCCTTTTGGATCAAACAGTGATTACGACTACTACAACTGCTGAGGATGAGCGGAAAGTTGCTACCCCGTCACCTGAAACTGAATTCACCACAACCACACCGACAGAGGACAGCAAGAAACCAGAGCCAACGGCCACTGAAACGTCAAAACTGGATAACAAAGAATCCGTACCACAAGCTGAAGCATCATCGGCGACACCAACAACGATAGACGAGAGCAAGAAGCCGGATACGCTTTTGGATGAAACACTGATTACGACTACGACAACTGCTGATGATCAGCAGAAAGTGGCTACCCCGCTAGCTGAAACAGAATTGACCACAACCGTGTCGACGGAGGGGAGGAAGAAACCAGAAGTGATGACCTCTGAAAAGTCGAAATTGGATCACAAAGAATCTGTGCTACCAGCTGAAGCAGCATTGGCAACACCGTCGCCGATAGAGGAGAGCAAGAAGCCGGATACGCTGTTGGATCAAACAGTGATTGCCACTACTACCACTGCTGAGGACGTGCCGAAACCCGATACAGAACTGACCACAACAGCGCCGACAGAGGAGAGCAGGAAGCCGGATGCGCTTTTGGACCAAACAGTGATCACGACTACGACAACTGCTGAGGAAGTGCCGAAAGCCGATACAGAACTGACCACAACAGCGCCCACAGAGGAGAGCAAGAAGCCAGAAGTGATGATCTCTGAAAAGTCGGAAGTGGATAACAAAGAATCTGCGCCCCCAGCTGAAGCAGCATTGGCAACACCGTCGCCGATAGAGGAGAGCAAGAAGCCGGATACGCTGTTGGATCAAACAGTGATAACGACTACTACAACTGCTGAGGATGAGCCGAAAGCCGATACAGAACTGACAACAACAGCGCCGAGAGAGGAGAGCAAGAAACCAGAAGTGATGACCTCTGAAAAGTCTCAAGTGGACAACAAAGAATCTGTGCTCCCAGCTGAAGCAGCATTGGCAACAGCGTCGCCGATAGAGGAGAGCAAGAAGCCCGATACGCTTTTGGATCAAACAGTGATTACGACTACGACAACTGCTGAGGAAGTGCCGAAAGCCGATACAGAACTGAACACAACAGCGCCGATAGAGGAGAGCAAGAAGCCGGAAGTGATGACCTCAGAAAAGTCGGACGTGGATAACAAAGAATCTGTGCTCCCAGCCGAAGCAGCATCGGCAACAGCGAACACGATAGAGGAGAGCAAGAAGCCGGATGCGCTTTTGGATCAAACAATGATCACGACTACTACAACTGCTGAAGATGAGCCGAAAGCGGCTACAGAATTGACCACAACAGCGCCGATAGAGCAGAGCAAGAAGCCGGATACGCTTTTGGATCAAACAGTGATAACGACTACTACAACTGCTGAGGATGAGCCGAAAGCGGCTACAGAATTGACCACCACAGCGCCGACAGAGGAGAGCAAGAAACCAGAACTGATGACCTATGAAAAGTCGGAAGTGGATAACAAAGAATCTGGGCTACCAGCTGAAGCAGCATCGGCAACACCGTCGCCGGTAGAGGAGAGGAAGAAGCCCGATACCCTTTTGGATCAAACAGTGATAACGACTACTACAACTGCTGAGGATGAGCCGAAAGCGGCTACAGAATCGACCACAACAGCGCCGACAGAGGAGAGCAAGAAGCCGGATACGCTTTTGGATGAAGCGATGATTACGACTACTAGAACTGCTGAGGATGAGCCGAAAGCGGATACAGCATTGACCACAACGGCGCCGACAGAGGAGAGCAAGAAGCGGGAAGTGATGACCTCTGAAAAGTCAGAAGTGGATAACAAAGAATCGGTGCCATCGGCTGAAGTTGCATGGACAAGACCGTCAACGTTAGAGGAGTGGAAGAAACCTGGGGCAACGGCCAGTGAAACGTTTGAAGTGGACAACAAAGAAGCTGTGGTATTAGCTCAAGCAGCATGGGCAAGACCGTCGCCGATAGAGGAGAGAGAGAAAACGGAGCCAGCGGCCAATGTAACGTCTGAGGTGGACAACAAAGACTCTGTGGCATCAGCCCAGGCAGCGTGGGCAAGGCCGTCGCCGATAGAGGAGGGGGAGAAAACGGAGCCAGCGGCTACTGAAACATCAGAGATGGACAACAAAGAATCTGTGGCATCAGCCCCAGGAGCTTGGGCAAGACCGTCGCCGATAGAGGAGATGAAGAAATCAAATACGCCAGAAATCAGATACGACGGATTTGTTGTGGGGGTGAATGATCGTCAGCATTTAACGGAGTTTCAAGATTTAAAGGCAAAATATTTTTTTGAAGTCAATTTGGGTAAGATCTGCGTTTTGTTGCGCTTCTGTGCGAGTTGAATGTATTTTTGAATCTCTGAGAAAGGAGAAAGAGATAATTTCTTGGTATTGTACTACTTTCTGTGAATTGATGAGTTGATGATGTTTTGTTTTGGTTTAGATGTGAAGGATAAAAAAGTGATAACTTGGGCGGATGTTGAATCTTATTTGTTGGTAAGTGTGATAAATGTTTATGCGTCAATGAAATTTGCTTAGTGGTTTCTTAAACTGTAGTTGCATATGATAGTCGCAAAACAGGATGGAAATCGAGATTTAGAAAGGAAGTTGAGTTATCAGACTCGCCATATCTGGGAATTTATTCAAGATTCTCGTCCAAACAAAGATCGAGATCCAAATATTCTAACATTAGATCAGGTTCGGGATACATGGGGAGCTTTATCAGAGTACATTGTAAAAACAAATACATTACCAGGAATGTTTGAAGATTGGATCAAATTAGGATTTGATTTATATGGTTTGGATGGTAAGTAGTGTTGGTAGGTAATAATTTCCATATTTGATGTTGATTATGTTGTTTTAACAGAAAAAGAGGAAGTGCCATTAGACTCGTTTCAAAACCTTTATAATAAAATGAATTTGGATCTACAAGATGCTATAGTGGCATATAGATTTCTTACAGAGGTAAGTGAATCGCATAAAGAAGTTTATCGACAGCATTGCCAATGTGGACGGAAACTACGAAGCTAATATTTATCTCATGCTTTTAACTTGTTTCAGAATAGCACGAAACCTTTGGATTTTGAGCGCGTTCTATCAATAATTAAAGCTTTAATAACTTCGTCTGATGACGAACACTACAGTCAGTTTATTTTACCAGGATTTGTCCGACAAGTTATGAATAAACGAGTTCAAGATGGTAAAATAATCATTCTGGGTTGTCCAGTTTATTGAAAACTGATCTTAAATTTGTTTAGATAACAAATCTTCAAATCTTAGAGGTAATAGAGATTTATCGTCGAATAAAAACGGTGATCAACAAGAGAAATCGGTTAGCGATGAAGATAGGAAACATAGAGACCAACGAAGAGAACAACCGACTAGTAAAGAAGATCATTTTGCACGTCTAGAAAACTACGTGCCTGGTTTCCAACTGTCATTAGGTGATGATGATGATCATATTAAACAAATTTTACGTGATTTGAACTGGGAATGCGATGAAGTTGAAATTCTCGATGGAAATGTGAGGCGCAACTTAGTTTTACACGATCACCCGAATCAGCAAGATAAATATCAGCAAGAACTGAAACAATTTGAGGCACTAATGACAGGTCAGAATCAATTTTTTAATTTATTGTTGTCAAGTACTATTTTAAATATTTGAAGTACTAAACACTAATATTTCATGATATAGATTTTGAAAAACGTGGACAGTTGTATAACAACCAGAGTTTTACTAACCAGCACCCAGTAAATAATGAAAGGCAATCATTCCTCTATCAACAGCCACTGCAGTATCAATACAAATTGCCAACAGGTTTGCTGATTTTTCAATTTAAGGATATCTGTTTCCTCTCTTTTGGCTTTCCGTAAACATGCTGTTAAATTAAAATTAAATGTGACTTAGATTTCATCTTTTTAGGATTGGTTGAAAACTGAACGGAGAATCTCTACGTTTTGTTACAAAATTCATTATTGTTGTTTATCGGTTTTCTATAAAACTTCTGTTTTCATTATCTTGTGTTACGATGCCTGTGATAAATATTTTAGCTTAATTGGATAAGATTGAAGACGAAAGAGTAGGGTTCGGACAGTTCCAGTTCCTAAAGTTCTTGAAAACTGGTTAGCCGTTCTCGTTCTAAGAACGGGAACTGCTGAACGTTCTTTTCAAAATAACGCGAACTGGTTACCAGATCTTTTCAAGAATTCAATATACAATAAAACCCTTGAAGCTAGTTACATTGACTTTTTTTAGTACGCCAAAGGTAGATGATGCTTTTAGTGGACTAAATAAAACCAATGTAACTAGCTTCAACGGTTCTATTTTATTTTGAATTCTTAAAAAGAATTGATAACCAGTTCGCGTTGTTTTAAAAAGGACATTCAGCAGTTTCCGTTCTTAGGAATGAGAACATCAAACTAGTTCCCGTTCAAAAGAACTAAACTGGAACTGCCTCCTACCTAAGAAAGAGGTTGTAACACAAGATAATGAAAATCGAAGTTTTATAGAAAACCGATAAACAACAATAATGAGGCTCGTAACAAAACGTAGAGATTCTCCGTTCAGTTTTCAACCAATCATAAGAAGATTAATAGAAGATCCGAGGAATACGTCGATTTCAAGTGCAAAAAAAATGGTAGCAGAAGGAATTTCCTTTTCATGAACAGCGGAGCTGGTCACTTTATGGACAAAAAAGCGTAGAAGCAACTCACTTTTTTTACGTCTAATAGATCACAATGATTATGAAAATCAACAACAGCAAGCTTCAGATGCTCAGCAACAACCTGTCTCTTCTTCTTCAGAGCGAAAACTGTCAGGTAGTTATAATCAAGGTACTACAGAAAATCACAACTTTCAAATGCTTCGTCTTCTCAAGGAGCTCAACCCTTCTCATCACAACATCCACCCATCGAAGAACAAACTCGAAGTCCGTTAACCAACTATCAAAATCAGAGTCGAATCCTCCAACAAAACGTTAAACAACAGCAACCTCTCACTCTAAAACTATCAACACAAACAGAACTCTCTCGAGAACCTCAGCTACAAAAACAGTATCAAGGAGTCGAACCTACACGTCCGCTCTTTCAACAAAATCAACGACCGGGAATTCGACACGTTTATCCACCAAATACAAAAACTTATACACAGCCTCAAAGAACGGTGCAAACTAATACAACAAACAATTATCCCCCACAACCATCTTATCAACAACAAAGAACACAAAACTATCCTTCAAATGTCGACAATCAAAACAGACAAGTATTGTCACATTCTTAAGTTCTTAAAAGTCGCCTTCATAAATACATATAATCTGATATTAGTACATCCAGTTTACTGGGAGATATTTCTCTTTTTTTTGGCAATGACTGGTTTTTAAGTTACAGTCTGTCTTTGAATGCAAAAGAGGGAACATCATACCATTAATATAACATCTAATAGCATTTTATGCGTAGGATGATTATTAAAACATGTTTCGAATACCATCTTATGGATTACGTATTACATTTATTATTTCTTTTAAGGAATCCGATAATCGCCAATCACAACCGTCTAAAGAGCCACAACCGCAAAGTCAAAAATCAGCACAAGATGATCAGAATAAATCCACTACTTATCCTAAACAATCATCTTATAATGAACAAAATTACCCTGTAGAAAACAATAATACTAGCAAAAAGGTGAAAGATTTTTTGTTACTCAACTACTGATGAACCTTAAGAATGTTTAATATACTTTTTATTTCATAATTCAAAATTTTAATTTATCTGTCCAAACGTTTCAACTACAATTGAACTTGATTCATATTTATTATTAAATTACTCAAAACAATTCAAAAAAAGTGATTTAATCTATTGCAGAAAATTTTCTCTTTATTTTTAGCCACCGACTTCTACTAGTGATGGAAAGTCGTTCCCTTTAAAACAAACTGATTTCCCCCTGAACAAATTCTCAAGAGAGGATGAAGAAGAGTGTGTTGCCAGCGTACTTCGACAAATTATGCCACAGGTAGAAAGACTAGTGGAAGATGAAGTCAAAAAAGCAGCCAAAAATCCAGACTCAGGTGGTGACAATTATCTAGAAGAAGTCTTAGGACATGATCCATTTCAATTCATGTTTGGTGGTGGATCGATGTTTACTCCAAATAGGACATACGGTGGACCGCAGCAAACAATTCATCCCAATTTTGGTGGAGTATCTATGGACAATAGAGTAAGTTTATCGAAGAACACTTATTGCTATAATAAAGGTTTACTGCTCTAACCTTTACTCTAGAAGTTCAGATTGTTAGAATAATGAAGTGTGAGAAGATTGAGAAGAGTCAAAACCAAAATTTACTAACACACAACAATCTAATTATATCTAAGATTATTTTAGAGTAATGAACAAATGAAAAACAGTGAAACCGGAGGACTATATATATCACAAAACCCAATGTTTATGACGGGTGAACCAAGAATGGAAAGACCAGCAAACGATCAAGGTGAGCATTTAGCTTAGTAAACTATTTAAATATGAGAGACATATTTCTTTTGCAGATTTTATTTGGATTATAGAAGATGACGATGGAAATGGAATGTAAACGGGCTTTTATTTCAAATACAAAAACAATACTGTTTATTTCGATTAGTAATAGATTATTTTCAGAAGTGATTTCAAAAAAATAAAGCATCCCTTCATGATGTATTTGTTTCAGTGATGTATACGATAAGCCTTTAAACTATGAAATTCTAGGCTATCTCACACCATTAAAAACAGCTAAAAAGGTATTAGAAAGTACTATTATTTGAACACTATACTCCTGGCTCTTCCCAATTTGCCCATTTTACCTAAAACTCATCTAGCGTCGCTAAATCATAAATTTCGGGTCGGTGTGAGACTAGTTTACCGTTGCCTTTTTGCGGAAGCTGACGACTTGTTTGAATTATGTAGAGAAGATGAATTGAAATTTTACGTAGCAAAGTATCTTAAAAAAAGGCTTGAACGTTGTTACGACTCTGACCTCTGTACCTCTCCAATTTTCGATGAAGTTTTTTACTGGGATAATTTTAAACCAACTAAAGATCAGAATCTAGGTCACTTCTTTTCGTTGAAAAGAGTCAAGAAGCTCTTAAATAAACATGAGTCAGTGCTAATATCATGGATATCCTTTGTGGATGATGTAACAGAGTAAAATGCGAAAGTAAGAATCTGTTTATCTATTACTACTTTTTAATTGAAAGAGTTAAATATATGTGTTGTCGTCGTTTCTTTCTTTCGATTAGGTTTGTTATGTATTTTACCGCCTTTCTCGTTATTATCTTTTTTTTTTGCAACAGCCTACTGGCTTAACAATAAATGGTCAGTTCAAAAAAAAAAATACTAGTATTTTATAAAGTAGACGTTTTCTTATCTTTTCAAATACTTAAGTTAGTACACCGAGAGATGAGCTCTTGACATTTGAGCCCCCGATACAAGAGCCTCTCGATACGTGAGCCTTTGACAATTAAGTCTCATACAGGTGAAGCGTACAAGGGATGAGTTTTACTCAAAGAACATGATAACATTATATGATGTAGTTCGATATGATTAAAAACACAGACATAAGCTATAATCTAGTTTAATAAATGAAGTTAGTGATTTTTGGTGTTGATATAGAAACTATTTGTCAAAATGTTTAGAAACATTATTTAGAAGTTAGAACAAAAATGAACATATTCTACGTTATGAGACGAAAGAATCCCTTATCTGAACAGAAGTAGGGTGATTGAAGAAGGAGTGGTTGATGACTGGGAGCGTCTTCATATAATACATACAGAAATTTTGCTTTCTAACTGGGTCAAAATATATCTATGTAGACCCTATAAACCCAAAGTAATTAGAAGCTGGACTTGCAAAACTGACAAAACGTGCTGTATATGAACAAATGGACGAACAACTACAACAACCGTTAATTACTACTTTTTGTTAATGAATTTTATAATTAGAATAACTTCTGATACTGTTCTTTTCGTAAGGCTCAAATGTTGAAGGCTCATGTGTCGAGAGGCTCAAATGTCAAGAGCTCATATATCGAGAGGCTCATCTGTTGTGACACCACTTAAGTTCGCGATCGTTCAAACTCGTAGGACTAGAGTGTTGGGGAGGAAAAGTTGAGCTCGTAATATTCTTCAGCATCTCGTTTCTTGATCAGAAGAAGTTTAAAAAAGGATAAAATTTGATTCTCGTATATACGGCTTAGCCAGCTAACTCTGCTACCGATGTGAAATTCCGTAATAGTTTCTTTACACTTTGTGTTTCGTATAATTTTCGAAGAGTGAGACGCCCAGAGATCTGAACGTCTCAGATTAAAGAGAAAAGTGCACTAAAGGTTTTGAGACTTTGCCACAGCCTATAAATTCTTTATCTAAACGCTATAACGGAAATACAAACACCTACTTTTTCATACTACTTTTAATATAGCAGAGTTGGTTTAAGCCTGTAATCTTGAACCAGAACGAAAACAAGAATATAAATTCCCATTATATCATTCTGAAACTTAAACTTATCAAAACACAAAATCAATCCTTGCACGAAGCTAGAATGGAACACACGAACTTGATCTATAGCAGAGTTAGTTGCCCAAATCGCAATACAATTACGTGAACGTGTGCAAAAACGATGTTCTCTAACATTATAATTTCACCATACTACAAATGAGTAAAATCCAATCTAAAACTGCACGTTATCTGAGAATTTTTCAAGAATAGATGCTTAATTTTTATAGGGATCTTGGAATAAAAATATAGGATTATAAGATCTTGCAGCAGTCTTGTTACGTCATAAAAGATAGTATAAAAGAATGGAATAAGGTTCTTATAGATTCTCGGACAATGATGAGAATCTGTTAACAAACTTCTTCCAATCCTCCATAATCAATTCATAAATAACAATCTATTATCAGACCGATCATGGAAAGAAGAGTACCCTACACTCTAAAAAAAAAGCGTCGTTTACTAAACCCAAAAGGGGTTTAGCAAAATGCAATGACACGCTACCGCTTCAAAAGTTTAGTAAAAAACCCTTTTAGGGTTTAGTACGCTTACTAAACCTGAA